>JACGAQ010001396.1:0-61353 GCA_014119065.1 Orius insidiosus | reverse complement strand
CTTTTAATTCCTTAATTTCCACTTCGTACAGGGACCACTCAGTATGTTTAAAAGAAGGTACAAAAGGTTAAAAACGGTGTTAGCGGTTTGGAATTGAAGTTTGCTGTGTAATTGCTCGTGTTGTGTTTAAGTAAAAGAAAGTAAACAGATTCTAGAAACTAAATTAGAAAAGTTTTTATTTAGGTAGGTACTCTCATTCTTTCTTTATTCTTCATAAAACAAGGTTTATCTCTTGATTTTTAATTAAATATTACGATTAAAGTAAGAAATAATCGTTGGATATTAGGAGAAGGATTCCTCTCGGAAAACCATTTCTTGGAAGAAGGATGGCTAATCAAGGTGAAACACTGATGACTTGGCGTCGCAAATGGAGTTAAGCGAAGAAGGTTTGAACTCGGGGATGGGGTGACGAAAAGGAGGCGGAGGTTGGGGGGACATTTCTAAGGATATTAGCAGCTTTCTACTCCCAAGCACCTCCATCAACTCCTGGGCCCAACTCACAACGCTGGCAATCGTCTGGCATTTCCGACCAGATAAAAATATCAATTTGTGACAAGACCCGGAGGGGACATTCGAAACGCTTTGTCTCTCACTCCTCGGAAAAATCTTCCGTTTACCATCCTTCTTTTCATACTTGGACCTTTTAATATTTCAAAGAACAAACGACTGGAGAAAGAAGAAGGTAAAAGAGGGAGAAAAAGGCATTTTATCAAAAACCCAAAAAATAGAGAATGACATTAATCTTATGATAAGGCTTTAATAAAATGAAAGCTGTTCATTTTCACGTTTATGTTTAACCATTATCCTCAACCTAACTTTAGCTTTAAAATACACAGCTAAACTAAGGAAAGTAAGGGCGGGCAATTTTAAGGGGCAGGTACGACCAGGTGGTTTATAAATGTAGGAAATATTTTTGCTATTTGCGACATGTACTTGATAATTAGTCATGATTTTTATGCCTTTGCCATGCCTTTTTTTTAACGCTCCAAAACTCGGAATCTATTTTTTTAAATTTCAGTTTTTTTTTATTTTTAAATTGCTTGAAACAAATATTCTAAAAATATTATCAGAAAGGGAATATGAAGGATGCAAGTCCAGTTTGACTTTTTATGTTAAATTGAAAAACGAAATTTGTTTGTTGATATATTTGCATCAATCTTAATGAAACAAAAAATGAAGCGTTATAAATAATTTTTTGTGAGTATTATTTCACTCATTCCGTAAGCCCAGAGCGACATTTAATTACTAAAAATATTATACCGTAATAAGGTTGAGGATAATAAATTACCTGAACCTGTACCGGTAAAATGAAGGATTTATTAATGGATCATCTTGACATGAATTTTTTTTTACCCTCGGGAAATAAATGTATCAAAAAGCTAAGGCTTTGTATCAGCGGCCACTTTATTCGACTACGGTTGCTAGAGTAAGGACTATGGGTTGAGGGGAGAAAGATTTTGAAAATATCCCAATATATAGCCGAGCTTTATGGTAGCTCAGGAGTCGTAAAGTATACCCTAAGTAGCGTGATACTATTATAAAAATTGCATAAAAGTTCTTTTTTTCCCCTCCACAGATTCAAATTTCCTTTACTAAAATAAATATTTCTTAAACGTATAAATCATGATTAAATATTTTTAAGCTTTTTTTTTTTAAATTATTATCTTGTTCCCCTTCTCCTTGTTAAAAACGGCTAATGAAAAAAAAAATAATCAAGCAATTTTATCGAGTTATTAATATTATTGCTTAATTTCTGTCTAGTAACGCACAAACGGAATAATGAATAAACTCATTTATTCAGGTTCCTACTTATATTCTTTGATTTTTTATACATAAAAAAAGGAATATTATACCTACAAATACAAAAGGAAAAATACACACAAGCGAAGTTATTAATAAGAATAACAGTGGCAGTTAACAGTAACGTTTAGGGGCTATAAAATGCTCGGTCCGCCTCGTAGAAGGAATAATAAAGAGGGGTATTATAATTCCCAACGTGTTCCATTTTCTAACATTTTTTCCTCTCCCCCTCCCCCCTTACTGAAAATGACAAATTTAAAACATTTACTTTTTAATTTTTTATAGAGAAAAAAAATCAGGTATTTTCTAATAAAAAAAAAAAAAAAGAAAAAAAAGGGTAAAACAGAGAGGGGCCTTCCAAAACAAATGCGGTAATACAATTTGCAGACGGATGACCCAACCTCCACATTTGTTTACACCTGCATGCTAGCCTTTAGGGGAAACGAGAACGTGATTCTTGTCGAAACAAAAATGTCTGCTCTTAAATTTTTTATTAGAACGCTAATTTTTAACGGGATTTATTTACTTTTTGAATATAAAATCCATTCACCATAAATTAACCAATGACACTTAAAAATTCTCTCGCCACATTGGATGAAAATGACCACTTTTAGCTCGGGTTCAAGTATTAGTTGACATTATTCGTGTCATTACAGCAATAGGTGTAAATATTTGAACGTATCCATGGAAAATCCATTTTACGTAAATCTTTTAATCTGAGAAGTGACAAGTTACCTGTGGGTTACCTTTAGCTGTAAATCCAAATGGGCGGGGTTGTTAATTTAATAACCTTCGAATGCTTTGTTACTTTGGAGTAACGGAGTTTCGGAAATATAAAATAAAAAATTAATTAAATTATCCGAATTTACCTAGGATTTTTGAGCTTGAACGGCGAAAATTCTTGATTTTACGCACCACATATGTAATTGAATGTATTGAACGCTATTCTGTCTGTAAAATAATGACAAATGGATGGACCCGTGGGGGGGGGGGGGGGATAATAATTTTCCCTGGCCGAACGTGGTTACCCAGTTAAAAGTTGTTTAATTACGTTTCAAAAGTTTCTTCTCAAATTATTTTACCTTATTAATTGCATTTAAACACTTGTTTGATAATTATTTATTCCATTCGCAAGCTATCTTCCTTGTAGAAGTTTATTCTATTGACTGGACTATTGTGTTGAAAGCAAAAAAAATATTTTTAAATTAGCTATTGCCCCCTAAACAGCTTCAACGCCCCCCAATCTTCTCTGTGCCCTTTACTGCCCCCTACAGGCCTCCAGCGCCCACAAGGGGGCGTTATCGCCCACTTTGAGAAAGACTGCTTTATTCTATTGACTGGACTATTGTGTTGAAAGCAAAAAAAAATATTTTTAAATTAGCTATTGCCCCCTAAACAGCTTCAACGCCCCCCAATCTTCTCTGTGCCCTTTACTGCCCCCCTACAGGCCTCCAGCGCCCACAAGGGGGCGTTATCGCCCACTTTGAGAAAGACTGCTTATTCTATTGACTGGACTATTGTGTTGAAAGCAAAAAAAATATTTTTAAATTAGCTATTGCCCCCTAAACAGCTTCAACGCCCCCCAATTCTCTGTGCCCTTTACTGCCCCCCTACAGGCCTCCAGCGCCCACAAGGGGGCGTTATCGCCCACTTTGAGAAAGACTGCTTTATTCTATTGACTGGACTATTGTGTTGAAAGCAAAAAAAAATTTTTAAATTAGCTATTGCCCCCTAAACAGCTTCAACGCCCCCCAATCTTCTCTGTGCCCTTTACTGCCCCCCTACAGGCCTCCAGCGCCCACAAGGGGGCGTTATCGCCCACTTTGAGAAAGACTGCTTTATTCTATTGACTGGACTATTGTGTTGAAAGCAAAAAAAATATTTTTAAATTAGCTATTGCCCCCAAACAGCTTCAACGCCCCCCAATCTTCTCTGTGCCCTTTACTGCCCCCTACAGGCCTCCAGCGCCCACAAGGGGGCGTTATTGTACTAAGTACAATGTAGAGGTACTAGCTATCTAACTTGAGTCTGTGATCTTAGTTTGCTTTTAGAGTAGAGACAGGCAGATGGCCATTTTTCGAGGAAAGAAATTCATGTCGTCGCACGTCTTATAAATAAGAAATTGCGAGGTAAGCGGTACCGTTTATGACTAAGTAGCGAAAGTTTAGGGTTCGGATCTCTGGTTTCTCAAAAACTGGGTTACTGATTTTTTTTCTCGTGTCGAAAAAATGTAAATAACTCCCGCTTGAACGATAGTCCACGGCACCATAGTTTTAACAGTTGGACGTAGGATTTGTCAAAGGGAGGAGATGACCTTGAATTTCAGTGGTGGTTACAACCTTTTTGAACTCCGGTGGAGGTGCACGTTGCCGGTTTTCCGTTTCCCCCCTTCTACACTGTTGCCGGGGGGCGTTCTTAATTAAATGATATTTAAATTAAATCAAATGAAAATAAACAATCGACAAAAATTATTTATTTACGGACCCGAGTCTCGAAATGTTAACCTCATAGTACGGTAGATACCGATGTGCTCGATGTTCGATAAATGGCGTTCTAATTTTCTATGGAAAATATGTATATATGTATTATACGTAAATAAAAATAAAGAAAAAACAGTTATGTAATATAATATGCATACGGATTTTTTATCCTTAATATTTTATGCATACCCTCGGTCAAACTTGAACGTGATTCAAATGAGGGACAAAGCAGGTTTCCCTTCTCTCTTTTTGGTTGTACGTGTAGAATATCCAACCCGCGCGTTCTTGATACGATTTAAAGTCGTTCTTTTACAAAGCCTTAATCAACGGAGCTTCTCGGAGCCCGGGAAAGTATTAAATTAAACTTTAACAAGGGGCCCTCTCCCCGCTTTTCCTTTTCTACCGTACACGCAACTCTTTGAGGATTTTTCGAGTTTCATGCATAAATCTGAACCCTCCAACCGAGAAAGTATATTAGGGGGAACACATCGTTGTTACGTTACTAACCTTCACAAACATAATGATGGAGTTTTTTTGCATTTTCAATCGCTCCCAGTTCCAATTTAATTAGACTTATCTTAAAGAACATTTTTCATTGGGAAATTTCGATTTTAATCGATTTTTTTTTTTTCAAAACGACCAACAGGTAGCGGTCAAATCGGGACTTCGTTTCCCAAAAAGTGATTGTAAACTAAAGCCTTCTATTTGTTATAATAATCAATAATGATAAACATTAAAACCTGGCGTGGGAAACCAGAGCTGTACCGGGTAGAGGCCAAACTAGAAGATGATTACGAAGTCGGGGGCCGGGTGTTAGCCATATTCTCCTAGTTCACCTCATGAGTAGGGCTGTGAAATATATGCCATAAAAATTTTAAAATATGTACATATATATGCAAATAATAAGGGTAAAATATGCAACTAAAATCCAGAAATATGCATAAATCTTAACTATCTAAAAATAAATTTTAAAAATCGCACATACCTACAGGGTGTCCGGAAACACATGGCATACGTCTGGGAGAGCGTTAAAAAGTGGTTTTATGAAAAAAAAAGTTAAATGTAAACCCCCCTTTATTTAAATCAAAGAATTTGAAGGTGTAGTTTAAAATGCGCCTGGATATACAGGGTGTCCCAGACACAACCTAAATTCGTTATTTCAAATAAGAACCCCTATTTTTTATTTCAGATTCGTAATCTACGCAAAATTTCAAGTAGATTTGAGTACTCGTATGACGATTTTGGATAACTTTTAAAAAATGTCAAATTTTAGCGTTTTTTGCGCTAAAATCCGTTAAAATTGACCACAACAATAAGTCATAAAATCAATATTCCAAGTATTTGAACGGAGAGAGAACTGTACCGGATTAACTTATTCTAAGAAAAGCAATAATTCGATCAGGAGTTCATGGGAAGTGAAAAATAGATGAATCTGCACTTGGGCCAACAAAAACACACTCATTAAGCGGGAAAAAATGAAAGAATTTTTTTTCCAAATGTTTGAAAATTTTCAATTTTTTCCCCCCTTCAATATATGCCGGACGAATATGCAATTACAGCTCAAATATGCAAAAATATGTATTTATGGCCAAATATGCACAAATATGCAAAATAAAAGTATGTAACTCCATTTTGTTCCAAATGCCTTAAAACACATTCATTTTGATAATATTAGGTGGTTTGATTGACTAGGAGAAATATGCAAATGCATATAATTCACAGCCCTACTCATGAGGCTTATTAAGCCGAAACCGGTCATGAAATATTCCTTTATATTGTTTCTCCCATCCACAGATCTATTTTTATACATTTTTTTTATATTATTCATAATGTAAAACTTATTTAATCACCCGAAGTTTTATCCTCGTAAAAAGCACGACGAAATCTGCCAAATAGAATCCAGTATTGGAATTCTGTCAATTTCATTTCAATTCTTGCGGATGAGGGTCTGACCGGAAAAAGACTGACATTAACTGTAAATATTTGATGTTTACGGATTAAAAAATATATATACAGAGTTCAATAAAAATCCGACATGTGTTTCTTTTTTTATGGACTTGTATTTCTCACCTTTATCGTATTGTGCTCGTTTCAATTTAAGTCGAATTTTATGAAAGGGTAGAGAAAAATTGTTTTTGATTGAGTCGTAAATGATTATTTTTTTTATGTTTCCAGGTCGGTTGGGTAAAGGCAGACACGAAAGCCATTCAAGCAATACACGAGCACGTTATTACTCATAATCCACGTGTTTCCGTTTCACATTCGGACCATTCCACTTGGAATTTGCACATAAGGAACGTCCAGGAAGAAGACCGAGGGACTTATATGTGCCAAATCAACACTGACCCTATGAAGAGCGAAGTATTAATTTCAATTTTATACAAAAAAAAAAAAAGAAAAAAAGAAAAACTGTCATCCAACAACGTGAAGAATGGCTTTTACTTTGTAATAATTTGTAAGTGGGGATTCAACAGGTGCAGGCCAGGATAATTGAAGCCGGAATTCATTCCATGCCTTAAATTCAAGATAACTGACAGTCTTTTTTTTTTTTTTTTTTTTTTCCTTTTTCCTCCTTTCGTTTTCTGTAGAGATTATGTCGATGAAATCTGCGTTTTATGATTGTTAAATTTTATGCATATCGATATTTTTGTTTTCAACTATCCTCCTAGTGCAAATCTACCTCTTTTAATTACTGACAGTAATTTTTTTCTCTCAATTTGTGATTTTTTTTATGCTTCTATTTCCGTATTCGGCCTACAAAGTGGGACTTTTCCAAATAAGAATTTACATCATGCGATTTTATGTTATCGTATTACAAGCATATCGCATTAAGGAGTTATAAGTTCTGACTTGTCTCATTTGTAACTTACCTAAACTTCAGCGACTATGATAGTTAAACAAAAAATGTTTAGATTCTTTACGAAGCACCTAATTCATCCCTCCTAATGGATCCAAGGGTTCCCATTAAATAAAAACGCTTTCGTAAATTAATTTCGAACATTAAAAATAAAAAAATAAAACTTTTTAGACGATGTTTCACCGATAATGGAATATGCGAACATCCATATTCCGTAGTTGAATC
The DNA here is from genome assembly GCA_014119065.1 of Orius insidiosus. Taxonomy (NCBI): domain Eukaryota; kingdom Metazoa; phylum Arthropoda; class Insecta; order Hemiptera; family Anthocoridae; genus Orius; species Orius insidiosus. Next base: position 53,991 of record JACGAQ010001396.1, on the reverse strand, counting down.
CATTTTGTTTTGTTTTTTTCCCTCGAAGCAGCGAATGTGACAAATCGGATTGCCCGTGTAGGCGCGGTGGTAAGAAAACTTGATTTTTCTCTATTCCCCCATCTCCGTGCGATCCTATTCCTAAGGACACCTGAGAGCCAAGGATGGGAATCGAGTTCCGATGTTTGGATGGCAAAGAAGCAAATCTTATTTTACGGATAGGGTTTTAGGTAGATTTTTTTTTCTTTAATAAACTTTAAGCCATTATTTAAACTATATTTTTAATTTATAAAACGAATCGTTGCCGGATATTTATTACTTTTCATTTTATTAGCCTTTGAAATTATTTTCTACAAGGTGGAATGATAGAGACCTTGAGGGCTGATACCCTCAATTTCCGCAGTCGATCCACCCCCTTCCCTTCATTCTCAATCCTTCCCTTTCTACTAACTCTTTCTCTCTACTTCCCACCCCACTGCATCGACGGACGGTTTAAAATAAGAGAACCGGTTGATTTACACTTGGGTTGAGCCGATTCAATAATACCGACCATCTCAATTCTTCCTATACCTTTTCCTTCAATTTCTTCTCCTTTTACGTTTTTTTTCTTATTTTTTCAAAAAGTAGTTGATCACATTTCCGTCCAACAAGATACTTGTATAGTTTGGTTTAATTTGCGATTTTAATTCCTCAAACGGAAGCTGTTGAAATGCCCTCTTAGTGAATTCTACCAAGAAAGCTATTCTGTTGAGGTCCCCTGCCATTCTAAAAAAGTCGTTTGTATTTTCATTAATATTTTTTCGCATTTCATTTTAAAAGTGCATGGAAAAAAATGTTAAGAAAGTAAAATTAAATGATAAAACCCTTGTCAACTCGTGTTAAATGGGCCTTGTCACCCCATTGCTGTCACTCGGCCGAAAAAGTTGGCCGCCGATTTTTAATGAATGAGGGAAAAAAACCTGATGTATATACACACAAAATATTTAAAAAGCAAGCTTTTTAACGTTATCGCTTTATTTACTTTTGAACGAGTGATTTCCATTGCTTTTGTAAATAAATTTCAAAGCGTAGGCAGTTTGAGATAGCGATTTTCTGACAGAATTACATTTTAATAACCTCCAAAATATTGAACTTCAATGATATTTTCTATTTAAAAGTGCTCTTCAGGATAATTTTACAGGTACATACCTTCTTAGTACTGAGGCCAATGGACATGTGGTGCCTAAGTTGATATCTCACTGCATATCATTTAAAAAGTTTGAAGAGCTTCCAACGAAAACTTCCTTAAAGAGAAGTAACAATATAATGGGGGAAGTATGTATTAGGTAGGGTAGGTACGTTTAAGGAGGGGGATTTTTTTTTCAAAAAAAATTTTTAAGAATTTTGTTCGGTTTTCTTTTTAAGTTTTTTCATTATTTATTATTTTTTTTTTTTCCAAGGCACAATGTAGAAATAATGGGTTTTCTGCCCAAGGTATGTCCCTATCGTAAGGGGCCTTTAGGGACTACATATGTACTAAAAAAAAATTTTTGACACCAAAAATTTGGCAAAAATATTAAGGCCGCAGCACAGTTTTTAAAATTTCAAACAGACATTTCTCCGCCATTTTTTTGAAATTCAAAAGTCGCCCTCATTACATTCTTGTTCACAGACTAAGGAAGATTGTGTGAAAATTTGGTGAAGCTCTCGTCATTTTCATTTCATGACACAAGGGGGTTAATTTTTTTCCTCTCGCGAGGATTTGCTCACCCTGTAGGCGGCCCTGGGATGGATGATGAGCTCGGTAGGCGCAAAAAGGAGTTTAAAATTTTTCTGGCGTGGAACGCTTCCGCATTTTTCCGACGCAGCAATTTTTGTACATTAGTTTTAGGACGAGAAGACAGTAGGACGAAAAAGCTTTCGGATAAGAATACATTTCATTTAATTTTATTTTACACAAATTTTTAGGACGAGAATACTTTAGGATGAGAATACTTTTGGACCAGGATGTAGGCACTCAATTTAAGCGATTATTAATAATATAAAAAAAACTCACCTATCAAAGAAAGAAAAATAGATTTTGAGGGAAAGAAATCCCCGTCTGCAGCTTTCGATGGAATATTGAAACTGACTAAACTTGTTTGTGCAAGCTTGTGATTTGCCCGCCTTTTTTTCCTGCAAAAAATAAAAATTTTCTTTAATAATAAAATTTCGTTTTAAATTTTCGTATTAATATTTAGAATAAGGATTAGTAGAAACGCCATAAAAAGAAAAATAAATAAAATAAAAATAAAAATTTAAAAAAGTAGGTAAATAAAAATTTATTGTGTACGAGGGGGGAAATTATTGGAAGAAAGAAGATTGGAAGCACTGTCTTCCCCCCCACTAATTCTTCTCAGGGATGATAGTTCTCATCCCTTTCGATCACCGGTCAATCGGTCACTCGTTCCTTCAGATTTTTTTTTGTACATTTAACGTCGATTTTAATATTCAAAATTCCAGTTTTATATCCCGGCCTGAAAAAGTTAAGATTTTCTGCGAACTTAAAACGGTTAGTGTTCTTAACCATATTTGCGGTGTTGGGTTTGAAATGTTGAAAAAGATCCCAAAAATTCAGTCCACATTATTGTTCCGTTTATTTTTTAAAATTATAAATTTTTGGTCCATCCTGGACGGTTGAAGCGCTAGTTTTGAGGACAAATGAGAAAAATAGATAATTTTTCACGAAAAACATGGCAAAGTTTCACCCCCCACCCCATTCCCGACAAACTTGAACATGCAAGGCAGGCGTTGGTAAGCGTTCAATCTGAATAGGTGTCGACGGTTTTCTATTTAGGGGTGAATTTTAGTCGCCATTTTGGTTCGTTGAAAATCTATTTCTTATTTTCATTTTTATTTTTTGGTCCCAACATGAATTTAACTACTTTTGAATTTATTTGTTGCGTTCATTTTTTGACATGGAGCGTTGTGCTGTTGGTTTTGAAAATAAAATTATATATTAAGTCGAATGTATACGTAAATTTGATATTTTTTGTATTTTATGGAGCTAACAAATTGAGACTTTTTCTACGTTCTTCAACCCCCCTTTTTAACTTCTTCAAAAATGGCGGAGATATGTCTGTTTGAAACTTTTAAGAAGTCACGTCGCGTCGGTCCGATGTCCACCAAATGCTATAGTATTAGTTAATAAATTTTTTGACAAATATCGATATATCGATATTCGAGCCCGATAATATCGCCATCGATATTTCCTTCCGATATTGGTTCCGATACCAATATCGATATTTTTGTTTCGATGTCCCATCCCTAAAAAACCTTCAAAAACTTTTTGAAAAAAAAAAATCCAAATTCGAAAATACTTATATATATTACATAAAACTTTTCCTCCTTTTATACTCCCCCCTCCTATATTGTTCTTTCTCTGTATGGATGTTTTCGTGGGAAGCTCTTAAACTCATACTTTTTGAAATGGATTTTAATTCTTGACTTCTTATTAAAAGTAAAAATCGGATAAAAATTTTTCGGTGCAATTAAGGAAAAGGATCGTCCCTCGGTTATCAATAAAGAAACCAGGCCCTATTACTGAAATCCGAGGCTTAGAAAGGGTTGAAAGAGAATGGGGGGGGGGTGAAAAAAAAAGGATGGGAAGAGTGGATTGTGACTAATCTTCATATTTGGAGAAGAAAAGGCACTTGATGCCGCTTTGGTGGTGAATTGATCGCGACTCAATGGGCTTGGCAACACTCCTCGCTCCTCCCCCCACCCCCCTTCCACCACTTTTAGAAAGGAATAACGCTCCTCGGCAATTTACCAACCGACGGAGGTTTTCATATTTCTGAAAATTATTATCTCCACGAACGTTTCTTTTCTATATTTCTCTACCCTCCTTGACTAACCATTTTTATTTGGGGGTGAAAAAAAAAACCTTTAGACTGTGAATTTTAGCGTTTTCTGATGAATCAGTTGTGGTAAAACTGAAACTTGAAAATTGTTTTTCCATAAAATGTGTGATCTTGTATGTGGAAAAAGTGATGATTAAGTTACGGCGATTAAGTTTGCTTTAATTGGGTCCGGAATTTCCCTTTTGATTCAAAAGCCGATGCCCGAAATTGGAGGTAATAGGAAAATTATGTTTGGAGGTTTAGTTCTCTGGTTACTCCTTTGGGAAAGAGTTGTTTGCGGAGTGGACTTTGAAACAGTATCCATCAGTGGTGTAGCCGAGGCCGCAAGGGTTGGAGCCCAGAGACAAAGTTGCGGGGCGGCCTCTATTAATTAGGTGTCGTGGAGGCGGCTGATTAGGTCGGCCGTGGTGCCCCTCAACCCTGAAGACCTGGCAATCGCCCTTTCCTCCCTCTTATCCTAAAACCCTTAGAATAGGATTGAATTAATTTCGCTCCACCCTTTAAACCTTTGCACGCATTCCGAAACGTCCCGGAATTTCTTATTAACCTGCCCATTCCTTGAGTCTATGATAAAAATACTTTTTTTTTTATTTTCAGATGGGTTTTCTCGATGTCGTCGTCCCGCCCGACATCATCGACGAAGAAAGCTCCGGTGACGTCATGGTTCCTGAAGGCGGATCCGTCACGCTCGTTTGCAAAGCGAGAGGATACCCCACACCTGAAATAACGTGGAAAAAAGAAGATAGATCCGAAATCGTTTTCAGAGAGGCTTCAGGCATCAAAAATAGAGGTAGGATTTCCTTCACCCGGCCAAAAAAAAAAGCTCCGTACTTTTTTTTTACAAATCGGATTTAACTATTGTCTAGACACAATCCCAGTATTAAACCCAGGCAATCATAAATATTAAAAAAAAAATAATAATAAAATAAATAAATATAAATGTTTAAAAGCGAGCTAAAGTTAGTAAATAAAATTTAGGGGAAAATGTTAAAAAGTAATAAACTAATAAAATACAGTAGTCGCCGCTTAATGTGATCACAGTGATATTATCAACCGGATAGTGTGATCAAAATGGCCGGAACGGGACCAATCTATTCTTTTGCATTATAATTTTTCCGTTTATTGTGATCGAAAATTCGCTTTATGTGATCACCAAATCTCGAAAAGAAAAAAAAATTAAATAAAAAAGGTTGAGAAAGAGAGTAATCATGTCAAAGAAAAATAAGTTGAAAACATAAGCGAAATAATAATTACGAGGGGGTATTTTTAGCTGAAATGTATGACAGGTGATGATTTATTTTCGATCGTTTCAAAATGTAAACAAACCCCCCTTCATAAATTTGATTTTCTAAGCTTCTTATTTTCTTCTAATTTTTTTTTTTTTTTATTTTTTGAAAACGAATGCTAAAAAGCCTGAAGACATCAGTCTTCCGGAGAAATTGGAGATCCTTAAAAAGTGCATAGAATTTTACGTGTTTAACCCTATCCTCGCCATCTTCGCTTATTATTATCAGTCGTTTAATGTTATCATTTAGTGTTGGGCCCAAGGCGATCACATTAAGCGGCGTCTACTGTAATACGAATAGGTTCAGAAAACCTCCGTGATATCGGCCTTCACTATTTTCCTTTTCATTGTTTTGCTTAAAGCGAACGCCCCACTGATAAAATCGGTCAAAACTAGAAATTATCTGCAAATTGGGCACCCCAAAGTTTTAACTTCATTACTATTGGAATTGGTACATAGATGAAAATATGTATCCTATACATAATTGGTTTTTCCTTCTCTTCTCTGTCTAGAAAGCTACCTTCCTTAATTTGCTAAAATGGACAATCCAAAATGGCAACTGAATAGGTTTTTCAGTATCCGTTTTGTTTTAATTAACTTCTTTGAATAAAAAAAAAAAAAAAACACTATACCTTCCGAATGATTTTGTTAACCTAAACTTTCAATAAAAACTACGCGAGGAAAAACCGATGCAATTTTACATGTTCATTGTATATGCGTCAAACTTTAATTTTAAAAAACTAATGATCAGAATTTGAAGGATTTTTCTAAGAGTAGGTTGCTGTAACGGATTTTTCATTTTGTCTTCAACAGTGGAGTTCTTATTTTTATTTTTCGGATCAGATGGGCCAGGGGTGAGTTGATCTGTAGAAAGTAATGGTCAACGGATGGTGGCTATTTGAAGGGCTATTTTTTTAGTCTCCGATTTATTCGTCATTTCTAAAACTGTTTAATTTATTGAACTCCCTTTTGCTTTTTGATAAAATTATTTTTAAAATATTGCCTAGAGCTCAAGTTACCTAAAAACGAACTTTCGGTTTCGGTAATTTTAAAAGTTGTAAAAATAAAAATAAAACAGAGGTCATGTGAATAGTCAAATCAACTTGAAATTTTAACTTCCTTAAGAAGTTATTGTGACACCCTCCAAGTCGGGTTTTTGGGGAGTGGTCTTCCAGACCCCGGAGGGTAAAATCGAATATTGATCTTTACCGATCTCAACTTTGTCTGTGGTGCCGGCCGGCCGTAGCATTTTTTTCCGGAACACTTTACGGCCACAGTTTTCATCCGATTTTCACCAAATTTTTACACAAATTTCTTTAGCCGGTGAAGAAGAATGTAACGAGGGCGATTTTTGAATTTCGAAAAAATGGCGGAGATATGTCTGTTTGAAATTTTAAAAAATTTGCTGCGGCCGAACCGTTAATCCGATTTTCACCAAATTTTCACCAATTACTCCTTATATTTTTTAAGAATTTTTGGCGTAAAAAAATTGCGACTTTTTATTTATTAATTTTTTTTAGTAGGGAGAAATTTCGTACTTCTACCCTTTACGAGAGGCACATCCGTAGGCCAAAGAGCCCATTATTTCTACCTTGACACTTAAAAAATTTTTCGAAAAAAAGAACTTAAAAATTTTTCAAAAAAAAAAAAAAAAAGAAAAGAAAAGAAAAAAAAAAAAAACCCGGAAAATTTTTCGAAAAACAAACTTGGAAAATTCTCCTTTATACTTTCCCTCCCTACTACATCCCCTTCCTTTATACTTTCGTTCCCTTATACTTCCCCTCCATTATACTTCTCCCTCTGTTATACTTTCCCCTTCCTTATACTTTCCCCTCTGTTATACTTCCCCCTCCGTTATACTTCCCCCCCATACTTCCCACTCCGTTATACTTCCCCTCCCCATATACTTCCCCCTCCTTATAGATACTCTTTAGTTTTCGTTGGAAGCTCTTCAAACCAGTACTTTTGTAGGCTACGAATCTAATTAAAATCTTCCTAAAATAGGGGTTATCATCTGTTTAATGGTGTTGATGAATGAATTTTTGTGAATGTAGTTAAAATGCTACCGCAGGGCTATTATTTTATTATTTTTACTTTATTTTATTTATTTATTTATATTTATTTGAATTCTTCGACCAAAAAAATTACTTCTTAAGGCAGATAAAAAAAAGGGTCTTAAAGAGCTTATAGGGCAGAAAGGGGACAATAGAAATATATTATAACTAGGTTGTCATACCTACCAAGGAGACATTATGAAAAGAGTTCGATTGGATAATTGTTAAGTGAAATAAAGTAGGTGCCTAAAAAGATTTTTTTTTTTTTTTTTTGAGCCGAGAAACGTTCCAAAAGGAGGCAGCCCTGGTATTGTTCAAACTCACGTCCCTCGCGCCTTCTATAAACAGAGAATATAAATTAAAGAACAACAGAAATCGTTCCTAGGGGGTCCGGTGTTTGTCCAAGAGCTCCCTATTTCCACTCAGATAAAGAAAAAGAGAAGATTTATCAAGAGGGAACCCTCTAAGGGTTGGACGTAATGGGAACTGTGGTCGGGGAAGCGGGCAGCGGCGACTCCCAATCCACCTTTTGAAATACTACCAGTGTTACTTAATCTTTGACCGCCTCCAACAATATATCTACAAGAAAATAAAAATAAATAGAAAACTCTAAATAAAATTGTTTTTCTTTCCTCCTGATGGTTTGTGAGAGAGAGAGAGAGAGAAAAAAAAAATTTTTGTTTTCCTTCATCGAATTAAATGGGCCGAAAAGTTTTCGGCATTAAACATTTTACTTGATATATCAGATGCGCTCGTAGAACTTGCTTAAAGTTTCTACTTAATCACTTGCGGGATAAACTCCGCCATTAGTGCACTTAGGCAGAAATACGTTCCCTGATTTTCCAAAATATTTTGTCTTCACAAATATTCGATTATTTAGGTAGGGTCTTAATTTTTACCTCTTTTTCTTTCTCTCTGCGAGTCTGTTCAAATATTCTTTGTGATCACACGACAGAGATGAGTGTTGTAAATAATTTAACAATAAAACAAACTTACATTTTCTCCGCCTCGAGGGTGTACTTAAATAATGATATTCACTCAGAAAGTGCTTTTAACCTTTGTGAAATTTCTTGTTCTCTAAATCACACAAAAGGGTCAGCATGTGCGTAAAGTGCGGTGGGATTCTTTTGGGTAGTTTTGAAGAGAGGAAAAAGATGCTTTTATGGTTTATATAATTATAACCAGGATGCTCTGTGCTCCGAAAATCGTTATACCTAAAAGGGTGTGAGGGGCTTCGGATTTTAAATTAAAACAATCCAAATACGAACAGAGAGAATTGAAAACGTAGAGGTCGGACAAGGTGGGCACTAAAGTTGCGTTAGGTGGCTCGAAGGTTGGTAATAGGGAGCGAGAGTGTGTGAGCGTATGTGTGTCCTCGGAGGGCGTAATGGAAAGTTTAGAAAGAGGACAAATTGAGGGAAGGCCTTTCTCCTATCCTTACCACCTTGTTTCAATTGCCTTCCTTTCCGCCCCTACGTTACACTTTCACGACCCGCAAGAAAAACAATATCCTTCGATTCATCAGCGGTTCAAACGAATTCAATTTGGTCGACATCTGCGTCGTATACTTTGGATAAAGTTTTAAAATAATTCTTATCAGTTTCGAGCCTTTCGCGATTGAAAACTTCGAAAGAATACTCATAACTGCCTTATTATGTTTTTAAACAAACTTTCTTCATAATTTTTTTAAATTCAAACAAAATTTAAGGAAGTTAAAAATCTGATATAGGTAGGAGTACTTTAAATGAAGGTTTTAAGAGACCTACGGAGTTTTTTAATGAGTAGGGATCCATGTGACCCTACTGGGTCTGGAAGGCTTTTCCCTAAAAACCAGACAGGAGGTAAAACAATAACTTCCTAAGTTGCCGGGATGCGTAAACCAATTCAAGATATTGCTGACTTTATGATTTTGTTTCTTTGTTTTCTGTGTAAAATTTTGACTGCAAAAAGTTCGTTGGGTTCCCAAAAATCTACAAAAAATTCGAACAATTTTTTTTTTGTTAGTTCATTATTTATGTCTTTTACTGTTATCATTTAATATTGCAGACTCCACGAAAAGTAAACAGTGAAAAGTTATAACTCAGAAAATTTATTTGATAATAAACCTAGAAGTATTCAGGATAATAGTTTTCTTGATATAAATTTTAATGTTTTCGAAATTAATTTTCAAAAAATAAGAGATACTGAGAACACACGAAGTTTTCTTGTTTTAATGGAGTAGGCAACAGGTGATGTAGCCAGTAGATTAAATGGCTGTTAAGCGTCGTTGAGTTGGATTGTTGTCAGGGTCGATGTTTGGAAAGGGATGGAGGGGGGAGTGCTTTTGTGATAGGGCTCGGTGAAACGTTTGTGGGCGACGGGTGGGTTAGGATGGGGAGGATCAGGCGGACCTGAACACATGTAGCAAGCCGTAAGCTGAGATTGAGACCGATGCCCCTACTACGGCTGATTTGTCATTCAAGCACCACTCAACCCAAGTGACTCCTTAGTCCTTTATACCCCTTCCATACCAGTATCCGTTTATCCTAGCCTCTAAATTTTTATTCTTCATCAAACTATAACAATTACTAATTAATGGAATAATCCTAACTACCTAGTTGAAATCAATCAATCTTCTTATAAATTTTTTAATCCTCATACCTTCCTCGTACCATTTTATCAATCCTCATCCATATTCCTCTGTTAATTTACTTTGATGACTTTTTCATAGGCAATGTTCTTGGCTTAGTTTTAAAGTCACCAAGTTTAAAAAAAAAAAGCTCTTTTCATCGCATTTTTCTAATAGAAAGGGCCTGAGAAACTAACCTTGTAGGCGTTTTCCTCGGTTTCGTGGACTTTTTGAGCGCTCTCCTCACTTTTTTCGTCCAAACAACATCCTTGCTATTGAATTTCCGCGGGTATTCCATGATCATCAGGCCAATAACCGACCTTTTAAAATTTTATTTTTAAATGGGTAGGACTTAAGGATGTGTTTCGACTGAAAAATTTAGACATTTGGACATTCATTCTAGAAATTTAGCCATACAATTATACGAAAGGTGGTTTCTCTTTTGCCTTTATAAATGACGTTTTCCTCGTTCTCTTAGCCTCAAATCCCTTATCGAATTTTCGGAAGTCTTCGTAGGTCTTTAACACTTTTTTTAAAATAAGATTTTCGGGCGTTTTTGTCAGTTTTTCACTCTTTTTCTGATTTAAGGTGATTTTTCCCCTTATTAGGCATCATTTTCTAGCCTGGCTGAGAAATATGAGGGCGGAACAATAATTGAGTAGGTATCTCAAGAAAAATGATGTATCGATTTCCCACGATCGAAGTTCAATAAGAACAAGCTCTCGATGCATCTGGAAGCTGCAAACTCCTCCTGGAATGACTAAAGACTCTTAATTTAACTCTTGTGCAGCAAATAGCCAAAATTATTGTGATCCTCCGTTCTCATCTGCTTTCTTCATTCTGGAAGTTCACTAAAAAAGTGCCTGTAACCTACTTCTACTAAAGTAATAGAGCAAATGTAGTATTGCTCAATGAGTTTTTCACTTAAAAATTGTTTGGAAAAAATGTAATAAATTAGAGGGAAACAGTTTGAAGTATGGAATTTCAGAAAACGTTCTGGATATAGCGTCTCTTGAGAGAACGTGCTCAGCTCTCTGAATTACCGATATAGTGTTTTCCCAGGGCACGGCATAGTACCTTGTACTTCGATAAGGTCACGGGCAGCTCAGCGAGAAAAACAAATTTTATTCCTTCTAAGATTTTGAGTTTCGATTTTTGTTATGAAGGGTCTTTAAGATTTAGACCAAGCTCATACCTACGTTAATTAGTTTATTTAATAACATAAAGAAACATGTACTCTTTTCGTTATTTTATGGCTCGTTCCAGTTATATTTTTAAAAAAATTCTTGATTAGAACTTGTATTTGAATAAGATTATTAACAACTTTTAAGCTCAGTGTAGAGTAAGCCACAATAGTCTTGTAATAGCCGAATGATTAATAGAAACAATAAAGAAGTCATAAAGTATAGTTTTAATCATAAAAATACACAAGACGTTAACATAAACTGGTAAACCAACTTCTCTTGAGGCATAAACATAAACCATACTGGAGCCTTCCCTCCGACCAGGTATACCAACCTACAATTCGGCCAGCCTGACGCAGAATTGCCCTCAATTCAAAAATAGGTAACATAAACAAAAATTATACAAGTACCAAATTACAATACTGATTGAATTAGAGTAGGTACAATTTCAATTTGAATGTTCACGAACGAACCATATAACCAAAAATTTAAATAAAATTTATTATAATTAATTTATATATTAAAAGAGAAGAAAAAAAAATCGAATAAAAATAAATAAATAAAACATAAGAAGCAGAACACAATACAATTTTTTTTTTTTTTTTTTTTTTTTTTTTTTTTTTTTTTTTTTTTTTTTTTTTTTTTTTTGTACAGGTTAGCGTTCGGTCAAACAACGACCGTATCCTAAAAAATAAATAAAATACCATCACATTTGATCGAAATTGAGGAGAAAAACAACAAAATTTACAAGTTTAAACAAGAAACAACAGAACCATTTCTCACAATGCATAAGGCTTCATGTGACCTGGGGACACGATTCCAGAGTAGGGTGTACGCCCTACTTGCAATTGGTACTTGACCATTTTTTTTTATTGCACTAAATGAAAGAGGAGAGAATATTAAAAACAATGCCGTTTGAATTTTTTCCTGCGATAAAAAATGGATTTTTAATGATTTTTTGAAAATTGAATTTTGCCGAATTGATAAGAAGTTTTTCTGGGGAGTGGGGGTGATGACGTCACCCCTGCCTAATCATAGATGACATGGGAATGTAAAGCCTTCCTTTTGGCGCCCATGGATATTGTTTATACGTTTTATTTATTATTATATTTTACGCCATGGTGAGATACAAATATGCTTTGTTCCGATGTGCCGGAACACCACTATTTCAACTCCGGAGAAGTTGTTTATTACGGTAAGTTGTTATTAAATACCTAATAGTACATATTGTCCTTGTCAATTTTTCATTTTGTTACTTATAATTTTCTAAGGTTACACAAGATCGTAATACTGCTAAAAAATGGTTCAGTGCTGTAAGACGGGATACTACGTCTCAACCTTTGTCTTACAAATCGGTTTTTTTTTGTTGTGAAGATATCACGCATTCAATTTTGCAAGAAATGATTTAAATATTACTTACTTACATCAATGTTCTAACATTTAGTAATAAGTGATATAAGAAGGTAAAATAAGTAAGTATACCTAAACTCAAACCTAGGCACTTCTTTTATAACTTCATAAAATTATTACACTTAACTGAACCTAACCTAGTTGTTTAATTTTTCCTTATTTCTTTAAAAAAAATGAAAATAAACTTTAAGGAACATCATGACTTTCTTTGAGAAGAACGTAACTATTAAATTTTAATGGATCAATTTTAAAAACCAACTTTCAAACAAAGAAGCACTTACTTTTCTATTTTTGCCCCTTGGCCCCCGGAGTAAACGCAATTTATAAATTCGAAAACGGCGAATTCGGACAAAGACGGCAAATTATCTGAAGACGCAATCACAAATCCTTCGCGTACCATGTTTATTTGAATAAAGAGTCCAAAAAAACTACTATATTAAGTTTCTTCACTGCTTCAAGCACGGGAGGAACCAAAACCAGTAGAACGCTTGGCAGGGGTGACGTCACGTTCCCCGCACCGCCCATCGGACATTTCTTATCACTAGCCAAATTTCAAAAATTCATTAAAAATCCATTTTTCAACGTAGGAAAAAAATTCAAACGGCATTGTTTCTTATTTTTTCCCCTCTTTAATTTTATATAAAACTTATGGGGAAAATTTTTCTAAGGAAAGTTCCTAATTGTCTAAATCAGTAACCACATACCTATCATTAGGCAATATTTTTTTGATCTGATACGGCCCCTTAAATTTCGGCAGTAACTTCTTGCTAGTACCGACAGTCGTATCAGTATTAGTTATCACTACCAAATCCCCAACACTATAAGCATGAACACCCTTCCGTTTGCTATCAAAATACTGCTTATTATACACCTGACTGCTTTCTATGTTTTCATGAGCTCTAGCTCTAATAGATTGAAAATCCCGTACATCCGAGCCTTCAGATAAGATTTCGACAACCGGACTCAAAGAATCGTTAAAAGTCAGCCCAGTTTGGTGGATCCCAAACAAAATTCTACTTGGAGTATCCCCCAGCGAGGCATGCACAGAGTTGTTCAAAGCATACTCCACCCTAGGTAAAATCAAGTCCCAATCGTTGTCACCATTAAGCTTTCCTAACATAGGCGTTAAACAGCGGTTCACGCGTTCCACCTGTCCGTTGGCCCTCGGAGTAGCCGTCGCATTTAACGTCAATTTAATGTGATTACTTGAAACAAAATCCCGAAACTCGCCGGACGTAAAGCAAGTCCCTCTATCAGCTATTAACTGCTTGGGAGTACTATACGAGCGAAAATAGCTTAGCAAATGGCCAATCACCTCACTACTTGTCGTAGCTTTGCAAGAATAAAGCCGCACAAATTTCGTAAACGCATCGACAACCACGAAAATATATTTTTGTTTCCGAGCAGTGGTTGCTAAAGGGCCGTAATGGTCAATGTGCAAGGTCACGAATGGCAAATCCCCTTTTGGTATAGGGTGTAAAAATCCTTCCTTCTTCCCCGTGGGAGGCGAATAAAAAATGCATTTTAAACAGTTATGAATAACTTTTTCAGCAATAGCCCTCATCCGAGGAAACCAATAAAGTCTGGAAACGATGTCACAAGTTTTATCAACCCCGAGGTGAGCAAGGTTTTCATGATAAGAGCGAACAATGGATTCACGCAAATTAACCGGGACAAAAAACCGCAATTGGTTGCGAGCAACCTTTCTGTAAACCAACCCATTCCGTAGCTCATAAAAAGGGTGCTCCTGTCTTTCCAGGGAATCACGAATGGCTACAATCTCAGGGTCTACATTCTGCCCAGCAACCAAAGCATCCTCCAACTCATCCTCCACTAGCATTATACTGCGGCTGAGTGCATCGACATGTCTCATCCTTTCTCCAGCCCTATGTTCAAGCTCGAAATCAAATCCTGGAAAAATAGCACCCAACGAGCAATTCTCGGATTGATATCTTTCTTCTCAAATGTCAACGCCAATGCATTACAGTCAGTGACAATTTTAAATTTAATACCATGCAAATAGACCCTAAAACGCTCCAAAGAATACTTAATGGCAAGGGTTTCGAGCTCAAAACTATGGTACTTGGATTCAGTTGCAGTTGTGCGCTTGCTAAAGTAAAAAACGGGATGCATCTTATTATCGATTTTTTGTCGCTGAAACAAAATAGACCCGAAACCCTGGGAACTAGCATCACAGTGAACTTCAGTATCCAATAAAGGAGAAAAAATTGCGAGCAGAGGCATCGAAACCAAACTTGATTTAAGTGCTTCAAACGATGCTATTTCCAGATTCTGAAACGTGAATGTAGCGTTTTTCTTGAGTAGGTTGTACAAAGGAGCCGCAACAACTGAAAAATTCGGAATGAAACGCCTAAAGTACGACGTCAACCCAATGAATCGTTGAACTTCAAAAATATTCGTTGGAACAGGATACGTATTAATCGTGTCCACATTTACAGGGTTCGGCTTAATACCCTTAAAACTAATTTGATACCCTAAATAGACAATTTCTGTCTGCAAAAATCGGCACTTATCCAAACGCAATTCCAACTTATTATTTACCATTAACATAAAACCGACTTCAACACATCTAAATTTTCCTCGATCGTTTCAGACGGAATCAAAATATCGTCAAAATAAATTAGTACCTTCTTAGTATCCAAAAGTTCGCGAAATATCAACGTCAAGTACCGTTGAAAACTGGACGGTGCATTGCACAACCCAAACGGCATCTTCAAGTATTCGAATTGTCCAAACGGCGTGACAAAAGAGGTAAATTTGACCGAGGAGTCATTCACCCGAACATGGTAGTACCCATTTTTGAGATCTAGAAGCGTAAAGTACTTTTTCCCCTGCAAGGCATCTAACTGATCATCAATTAGTGGTAAGGGGAATCTATCCTTCACGGTAATTTTATTGAGCGTACGGAAATCAACACACATACGAAATTCACCATTCTTCTTTTTCACTAGTACAATAGGGCTACTGTATTCCGAGGAACTAGGACGAATAACCCCAGAAGCTAACAGGTCCGCCGTAATTTTCTGAACCGCGTCCTTTTCTAAGTATGACAAACGCCTAGGCTTATGCGAAAATGGTGTGAATGAGTCAATGATATAGATATACCAAAATTAACAGCAGGCTCAGATGGCCTCACTGGTTCAAAATAACACCGCTTAACCAAAGCCCGAGCCTCCAAAATTCTACCGTGAGCAATGTCGTTATTAATGTGTAACGACGAAGCTGGATCATCTTCTCCAATATTCACCTCGATATTAAAAATATCAGGGACACTGCTCTCACTATTTGATCGCTTAAATATAAAGGGAGTGTTATGCGGACCCCCAATCTCTATAGATAGCCCCGATTGCAGTAGGAAGTCACGCCCTAATATGCATTCACGAGAAATGGTACTGTCTGGAACAACGTGAAATGACAAAGAAATACAAAAATTATTAACGAACAAAGAACAAGGAACCATCCCCAAAATTGGCAGTACTGATCGATTTATCCCATAAAAACACGTTTCAGGCGGTTGATCCAAAGAAACAAATCCCGGAACAAATCGCGCACTAATAAGTGAAATAGGGCTACCCGTATCAATTAAAGCTAATACCTTCACCTGTTCGCCGGAGCCGACGCCGCCCGTAGACCCGAAGACAACGCCGCAAGGAGTCATGACGTGTGACGCAGAATCGACATAATGTACCGAGGTTTCCTTCTTCTTCTGTGGGCACGATTTAAGTTGATGTGCCATGGAGCCACATTCGAAGCATGATCCCCGCGGCCGAGCTGGCTTCGAACACTTCGACGCAAAGTGTCCACGTCCATTACAGTTGAAACAGCGAGAAACTTCATCCTTGGTTTGATCTTTCGCTTTATCCCGAACAAACTCATGATTACTCCTCGAATTTTTCTTCATTGTGTCGTATATTTTTAAATTTGAACGAAATTCCTCCAAAGTACGAGAGGCGTATAAAATCACTTTATTGGGCTCACTGTCTCCAATCCCCTTAATTACGTATTGCATTAAGGAACCATCATCAATCGAACCGCGACCGGCTAATTCCTTCATGACATAAAAATAATCAAAAACGGACTCATTCCCCTGTCTTCGTCTAGCGCATAACAGTTCGTGTATCTCTTTGGAGTCATATGTCTTCGCGAACTCCCGAAGCAAGGCATTTTTTAACGACTCCCAAGTTTTGAGTTTCCACCATCTGCTTGAATGAACAATTTCGCACGACCGGATAACTTCCGCTTGCAAAAAAGAAAAACATGAAGGTCGTCCCACCTCAGCAGTGACTGCAGATCTTCAACTTCCTGGACCCATTTTTCAACTGGATAAGTTTCTTCGCCATCAAAATCACGAATGGAATCATCCACGTCTTTGAAAGAAAAAGAAATTTTCGTGGAAGACGAAGTTTTTTCCGGCTCTCGGCTTTCTTTCCGTAATCTTCGAATTAAATCCGATTTTTTTCCTTTAGTACTTAAATTATTTTCAGCCAACCTGGTTTTTAGTTCCTTCACACTCAAAGATTCAAGCGAATTCAAAAAATCTTCCGAATCCGAGTCGCACATGGTGATAACACGCGAGGTTAGATTTAAGAGACGAAACAAAAATAAAAGTTAATTTCGTTAGATCCCACTTCTGAATTGTAATGAAATAATGAAACAATAAAAGAAGTCATAAAGTATAGTTTTAATCATAAAATACACAAGACGTTAACATAAACTGGTAAACCAACTTCTCTTGAGGCATAAACATAAACCATACTGGAGCCTTCCCTCCGACCAGGTATACCAACCTTACAGTCTTTTTCCCCTAAATTTTCAACCTGGAAAACGATGGTCTTTTTGACCCACGGGATCCGGAAGACTCTGTGGGTTCCGGGAGACCAGTGTTTGGCTACAATAATCTTGCTTTTAAATAAGTTTCAGCTTGAATAATGGAAACATTGTTGCAAGGATCATTGATGATGAGTTTATTTATTTATTTTGAATAGATAAAAAGCTTCAAATAAAACATAAAAAGAAAGCATTCTATGTAAAATTGTCTGCAGAATTCGAATGCGCAATCAAAAATAGGGGTTCCCATTTAAGTTAAGGAAGTTTTGGCCGTTTTAAAAGGTAATTCACGTTTTGGACGTTCTGCGCATGCGCAATCGAAAAACCGTCTTGAGATTAGTAATTTATGCTCAAAATTAAGGGGGGGTTGTATTTTAACTTTTTTGTATCCGGAGACGTCCAAGCGAGATAGCCAAAATTAACTTTTTGGGGGGTGGCGGAACGCTGCCAACCACAATATTCAATAATCAGACCAGTCTTTCTCAAAGTGGGCGATAACGCCCCCTTGTGGGCGCTGGAGGCCTGTAGGGGGGCAGTAAAGGGCACAGAGAAGATTGGGGGGCGTTGAAGCTGTTTAGGGGGCAATAGCTAATTTAAAAATATTTTTTTTGCTTTCAACACAATAGTCCAGTCAATAGAATAAAGTCTACTTGCATAATTGGGAGGAGAACACCATCTTTTTACCACATGTATAGGACCATATAGGTGTGACAGAAATCGGCACTTTTTTAGTTTTGGGCCTCTAGCTCATTACCAGCTCATTTTTTTAAATACATAACAATATTAGAAAATGTAGATTACTAAAATTACAACAAATTTGATTCACACGTTTTTTTCGTAGGACCAACCGTATCCAAACTACGAGAGCACGAAAATGAGCACTTTTTACAATTTTATCCGATTTTTCACTTTCCGTCTACTAATAACCCCAAAAACAAGGAGAAGACTTGACCCCAGCAAAAATTTTATTTTATGAAAGTTGTAGAGAATTCAATTTACTTTAAAAATAATGTGTCAAAAACCAAATTCGAGCAGTGGGTAAGAAGGGGTGGTGGGATTGAAGACAGTCAGAAGAAATACGCTTTTTATGCTTCAGTCCTGGAGCGCTGTCTTGGAGAAACTTATTCCTTTTCACTGTGTTATACTTATAATGTTTATTCATTATATTTCATTAAATTTCGACGTATTTTTGAACACAGCCATGCATGCTAATAATATTTGAACCATTTTTGGTGTATGTAGTATAAATTTGATGGGAGAGAAAATCGTTACGCTTTCATTTAAAAGAGTTGGCGTGTATTTATAGAGGATTTATATTTTTTTTATTAATAAACGATATTGATATACAATTGGAAATGAGAATGTGAACTGCTACAAGGCATAGCAACTCAGTATCTCTTTTCCATACTCTTCCAAACAACGGTGGGAAAACCATTCGGTGAAGTGACGTTCAAATAGAAGAGCAAAGTTATATCTAGCAGCTGAAAAGAACATCTTGAAAGTTGAGGGTAAAACATTCTTTAGGACCTACTCACACTCATAGCATGGCATAGCAAAAACTACCCTGGATGACCTCAAGGAGTACATCTCTTATGAGCTTGGACCGTACCCTATACCCTTGTTCAATGAGGATGGCCTGCGCTGATTGATTTTGAGCTAGGTACCTTCAAATAACTCCACCTTCAATGATGGCAAGCATCTGCTGAAGTCCCTCTTCCTCGTTTCTTCGGTACACGTTCTTAAGGTTTTGCAAACCATGTTTTGAAACATGGAAGAGGGACTTCAGCAGATGCTTATTAATTAATTGCATAATTAATAAATAAATAATGACTGCGATTGTGATTCTTAGATATTTTAGTAAAGTAAAAAATTTGGGGGCGCTAGAAAATAATTAATTCTCGTAGTGGGCGGTAGACAAAATAAGTTTGAGAACCTCTGATCTAGACCCTAAATGAGGGGGGGGGGGATAATTTCTCCCACTGTTTCTTCTAGGAGATAGAGACACAGTGAAAATATAGAATAGTGATAGCCTCGTCACCTGGCGAGGCTTTTTAAGCCGGAGGGCGTCGTGAGAAACCCGTTATCACGGTCATTTTTTCCTCCATTATTGGTTTTTGATAATTGAATCGTTCCTCTAAACTAAACTAATAAACAAATACCTAGCCTCAAAGAAAATAAACCTAATCGAAAAAAATCTTTTTTTTTTAAACTAATGTATCTAACTTCCCTTTGAGCGCCGTGAGATGAACAGACGTTTCCGTTTTAATTAAAAAGTCCATAAAGCTTAATGCCGAACAAGCTGTAGATTACGAATAAAATAATCAGAAATGAGTGTCTGCTGTATTTCTTCTTTCTCTACAGTACGGACGTTTCGGGACTTCTTCATCGAATTAAGAAGTCTTTAAGAGCTTTAGCCATTACACCCTCGATTTTCGTGCCGAAATCCACCCGAAGACCCGCGCAAAGGGCGCGTCGGGAATAAGAAATAAACCCTTTAATCTCCAAGTTGTTTTCTCCCCGAGGGTATAAAAGCTGGATGCTTTTACGAGATTTTCAGCCTCCCTAGTAGCAGCACTTGCGGCTTTAACATGGGGCTTGCGGATTACAATTGACGCAAAAAAATAAGTCCGCGTGATTTACCGAAATTTGTACAAGTCACTCGACAAATTGTCATTGGTTTGGAGTTTTTCTAGAATAGCGCTCAACTCCGATAAGTTATTGTGACTCCATGTAAAGGTTTTTGAAAAATGGTCGTCCTCGAGATTTTTTTTTCAATCAACTTTAAGCGGGGTTAAGCGTGCCCTTGAACAAACGTAGGAGGGTGTGGTGGATCCACTTCTACAGACGCCGCCGACCCGAGGGCCCCAGGGATTTCCAAATTTTGGTACCGGCCGTCTAGTCAGAAATCACTTTTGGTGCCGGCCGTCTGTTCCGGAAAAACAACGAGTACAATTCATAGCAGCAAATTTCGTCCAATTTTCATGTAAGGGGTCTTTATCTATTACGACTGGTGCCTTCCGTCAGTCGTAGTTTAGGAAATTACGACGATGTTCGTTTCGAATCGGTTTTTGCGCAAATCAATCAATACCTGAATCAAAGATAGCTTTAAAAGAGGGCATTAATTCAAAGGAAAGCGCTTCCGTGATCAGCCTAAGTAAGCTTCAGAAAATCACTTGACCAAAATGTTTTTGCCTTTAAAACATTACCTTCCTTTAAAAGCTACCGTTATTGAAATTAAAAAAATATGTTTAAGTAAGTCAGGAAGGATGTAAAAAAACCTGTAACAATTAAAAAATATTCGACCTGCTTTGTGAAACGGTAGGTAAAACCGTTTTCCGATTCGGCTCCGAATACGAATCCCTTCAAAGGGCTAACAATGTATAATTCAAGCGAGGGCCGTGTGTACTCGGCCGTCAAAATTAAAAAATCCCTCAGGGACGAAACGCCCTCCGGGGGGGGGGGGGGAGACTCGTTAAAAAATTAAAAACAACATAGCGCCCTTTTGTCCTTCATCGCCCGTTTGTATCCCTGTTACTCACTCAAAGGTCAATTTTTTTACATTCTTTTGAGGGAATCTTCGATTTAAAAAAAAAAAAAGCAACTTTAACTTTAATCTCATACGTCTTTATTTATTTATGTACAGATCAAATAATTAAATTTGTCAGAAACAATAACAACATAATAACTAACGCTATAACTCCGTTTTCAGCGCGCATGGAATGTGCGAGCCGAGCTTATTTAAGGGAGGTTTCAGTAGGTTTCATAATATTTAAAAATAAAGAAATTAATATCAATTTGAAAATATTGTAACTCCGACTTTTCCCTGGTGAATTTTAAAAATTAGTGCAATGTAATTTACTTTCGAACCAATATTCGTCGATTATTTATATCGGTTGGATGCTTCCGGAAAGTAAATATTATGAATTCGCCTTAATTAGAGAGCGTTGCCCAGTGGGAAAATGAAATTAGCGTATAAATTTAAAAGCTCCATTGGGAAAAATATATCAGAACAAAATGTTATAAATTTGTTTGAATGTGCGTTGCGGTCCGTTGTACACGGGGAGTCGTTACTCGAGTCTCCGAGAAGAGTGAGCGACAGGAGAATGAAAGAACGGGACTAATAATAGAGGGTCGCCCGACCCCCGATTTACCAACCTTCTAAAGCACAACTCGCCGCCCAATATCACGTCTTTGTTGTTGATTAAAGGATGTCTATGTTCGATTACACCTTAAATTCGCCTTATTCCGTTTCTAAATTGAATGATAAAAATTCAAGGTACAAAAAAAATTAACTTTCTCAAAGAGAAGTTAATGTAATTCCATCCATGTTTGGTTTCTGGGAGAACAGTCATCTTTTCCTCAGCACTTCAAGGCTGATTTTCACAAAAATTTTGGAAATTCCGTACATAGATTGTCATACTTACCTTTTTGTCTCTCAGATTTAGAAATAAATATTCTCTATTTATAAATAAATAAATGAAGAAGCCCTGGAGCGAGGATGGTCACCCAATGCTCCTTATATTTTTGATAAATTTTTGGTGTTTAAAAAAAATATTGTTGCTTCTCTTTAAGGAAGTTTTCTTTGGAAGCTCTTCGAACTATTATTTTTTCCACCTTACCCATCCCCTTAAGTTCCTGTCGGGAAAGAATTACTGATTCTTCCAATCGAGCTTCTTTGATGTGCACCTAATTTGGAGAAGGTTTGAGGTTTTGTCTTAGGTGAGTAATTGAGCGGGGAGTTGATTGTCGCGTGGCCGTGGGTTAATTGAAACACAACAATGTGCTTAGCTTAAGTCATTAGTTCTTTGTCCGGCGCCCATCTCGCCTCTCCGCTTACCCTCTTAACCCTTCTTTGTCTTCAACTTCTCACACTTTCTAATATAGCCTCCATTATCAATCATGCACCCTTCAGCGTACGAATATCCCTTCCGTTTTCCTTCAAGGTATACAAAAAAAAATTCCGCTTATTTTATTGACGCCTTTGTAACTTTATTCATGTGTAATCTTGAATGAATAATCGGGTTACTGTGTTCAGCCTGTCATGAATAATTGTCACACCACCGTTGATGGTCTTTCCGTGCCGCATACCGTTATCTCCATTCATTTTACATTTCGACAGAAAATTTTACAGCATGAAATACTGTTTAGGAAGTGTTCAAAGATGTATTATAATAGCATTATTTTGCAAAACAAATACCTTTTCCTATAAGTATCTTCTTACCGTTTTCCTCACTTTTTCGCCCAAGGAACTTCCTGGTCATTGGGCAAGATTCCCCCCCTTTTTTTTCAGTGGATTTTCGGGTGTTTTCCTCAGTGTTTTTTTACAGAGAAAGCCTCTTTTTATCGAATTTTTTTTTAAATTTTCCCAGGTGTCTGAATCGAGAGATCCCTTTTTAACAGATTTTTGATCATTTTCTCGATCTTTTGGCCATAAAATACAATTTTCACCTAGTTTTAGGGAGATTTATTTACTAAATATCTTTGTGGGTATTATTTTGTCCCTTTAAAATTTAAATTTTAGTAAAATTTAATTTAAATAATGGTCGTGCGGTAGCAGGTATGTTTCAAGGTGATATTTCTTTTCGTTACGTATTAAATCGCCGATTTATTCCCTGTAAAAAAATGAATTTTTAAAAGTGATGAAAATCACCCAATTTTTTACTTCCTTAAAGAAGTTATTGTGATACCCTCCACGTCGGGTTTTGGGGAAGTGGGTTTTTTCCGAAGGGTCAAATCGAATACCGATCTCAACTTTGTCTGTGGTGCCGGCCGGCCGTAGCATGTTTTTTCCGGAACACTTTTCGGCCACAGTTTTCAACAGATTTTAACCAAATTTTCTTTATTTTTATGACTTGTAGTTTTTAAATATAAATTTCTTTCTTCGAATCTACTTCAGTCAAATAGGAGTGAAAATAAGGGGAAAACCAAATTAAGTGAGATTTTTTTTTAATTTGCAGAAGCGCGGTGTAATACAAATAAAACCTATTACACAATGTCTAAAAAGAGGTTTAAAAATGAGGCGGTCTGTTTTATAAGGGCAAGTTTATTTGTCTTTCAACGGATTTTTTTGTGTAGATTTTTTCATATGCGATAATTAAATACAATAGGAATGTTTCTAATTAAATCTCATTGAATTTTCCACAGTTACTGTACACGAAGGAAGCCAGCTAAGACTGACGAGAGTGTCTCGCTCGGATATGGGCCATTACATGTGCATGGCTTCGAACGGCGTACCGCCGGCCGTCAGCAAAAGGATATCTATCAACGTCCACTGTGAGTATTATAATATGTAATCATAAATCAATAAGTTCAAAATGCAAATTAGAACGTATAAGGGCAAAAGTTCGAAATAAATTATCCCTTGGGAAAACAAGAAGGGTTCGGATTAAAAGTTAAAACCTGAAAAGCCTGGAAAAGGGCGGGAGGGAATCTTTAATTAACAAAGTGCATGGCCCTTATCTGTTATCAAGTGGAATCAGCTTGATTAATGAGTACAATAAACAAACTACGTTCTGACTTGAGCTTTTGTTTTTATTAAAATGAATACACGTCTTGTATTTAGGTATGTATAAGAAATGAGAAACGACTTTGACATTTCTGACACCAGTAATCAAAGTGCTAAAAATTTTTAATCTGTAGTTTATGTATTTTTAAGCTATAAATACAATTAAAAAAAATAATATGCTCAAATATATAAACAACAAAGAAGTAGAACAAAAAAGTTAAAATTGCCAATTGGTTCCAAAAAAGTGCTAAATTTTGTTACCTTTTTGGTTAAATAAACTGTCCATTAGCT
Source organism: Orius insidiosus (assembly GCA_014119065.1). Taxonomy (NCBI): domain Eukaryota; kingdom Metazoa; phylum Arthropoda; class Insecta; order Hemiptera; family Anthocoridae; genus Orius; species Orius insidiosus. Next base: position 29,946 of record JACGAQ010001396.1, on the reverse strand, counting down.
TTTAACTTCCTTAAAGAAGTTATTGTGATACTCTCGACGTCGGGTTTTGGGGATGGGTCTTCCAGACCCCGTAGGGTGAAATCAAAAAAATGATCTTTACCGATCTCAACTTTGTCTGTGGTGCCGGCTAGGCGTAGCATTTTTCCGGATCCGCGGCCAAAGTTTTGAACCGATTTTCATTAAATTTTTACACGACTTTCTTTAGTCAGTGAACAGCTATGTGATGGAGGGCGTTTTTGAATTTCAAAAAAATGGCTATCTACATGCCATAATCCTCTCACCCATGCCAGTCCCTACAATATTTTGTTTAAAAAATATGATAACTCGTTCCTATTGTCGAAATTTTGATGAGGGTATTGCAGAGATGGGAAAATTTGTTTATGTTCTGTGAACTTACAAACAGCGATGGTTGCGTGGATTCCGTCGGGTGTGGGAGAGGTCGAACTTGACAAGTTTTAATTCAATTGGATACTTTGGTTTCACCGCTGGACGCTATTCAACTCCAGAGGTGAATTTCATTAACTTTGCAAGCTTGACCCCCTCCCCCTTCACACACATATACGTACTCCTACAGTTTTGCCGTCCTCAAAACAATTTCACTCGCCCCATGTCACATTAAAATTTTAAAATAATCCCATTCGATATATTATGTTTTTGATATCAGACAACACCCACCAGCCTTAGGGAGTATAAATCAGAATCCCTCAATTTTTCAAATTTGTCAAAGGTAGAAAATGATGAGAACGGTAAAAAAAAAATGGAAGTTTTATTTAGGCTTAACTCTCTTGTCTCTTCGGTATTGCGGGTTTCTAGCTCCTGTTTAGGTCCCATGAGTTTTTATTTCCTCAGGAAATCTCTTCATGAATCGATTTTTTTTTTAAATTTTTGGACCGAGAAACAAACTTTTTAAAGAAATACCTTTTACAAAATTTTCTGTCGTTTTAAAGGATTTTCGGGTGTTTTCCTCATATTTTCAACAGAGAAATCCTCTTTTGTCCTAATACAAGGCGATTTCCTCGTTCTATAAGCTTAGTAGCACCTCATAACCTATTTTATACCAATTTAATAGGTACCTATTTATTTTATTTTACACCAAATAGTAAAGATAAGGGCCAACGTTTTGCTGCCTATGTTGTGAATCACTGTCCTTGATGCAGACTTCTTCATTGACACTAATAGTTTTTATTTTTATTTATTAATAATTTTATTTTTTAAGACGTTTCACATAATAATTGTCCTAAGTTTTTGAAATAGAAAAAAAAATACTCAATGAAAACAAAGTTAGTAGATAGTTGGGAAAAACCTATTGAGTACAACATAAGTTAATATTTTTTAATTTAAATAATACCTATGCTTCGGTATTATTTAAAAATAAGTATATTATTTAAATTAAATGTTTATTTTTTAACTTTTAAGAGTCAGAGGGAAAATTTCTTATTGTTTATTTGGTTCATGATCAAAAAAATGGTGAAAAACCATTAAAATCGTCGTGGTTTTCTTACGACACCGTACCACCAATTTTAAAATTATGAAAAAATTGAGGGTTTTTCTAGTATAAAAAGGAACGTTTTAATAGTGGTTAAAAAGTGGCGCGATTTTTTTAACAGGTGTTTTTGATGGAAAATGTTGAATTTTCTCAGAAAATCGCTTGAAATCAATATAATTAATTTTTGCTAGCTACCAAAAAAATAGGAGTTGTTCTCAACACGGTTTATAAAGTATTGGCGTTGGGCGACCGTCGAATTTTCGATTTGGCTCTTCAGGAAAAATTAAAACGTGAATGCTTAAGAAACGCGTGGTTTGCTACACGTTCAACGCTCTCACCGACAGAACGGGCGTCATAGGGCCTTCAAAATTTACCAGTAGTCCTCTCTATAGACCTACTAGATGCTCCTAAATTTTCAGGCCGAAATTCCACTGGGGCCAAATCGCCCCCAAACCCTTCGGGAGCCTTTGGGCGGATTTTAGGCCTTCGGGGGGTTTTTTAGGGGGAGAAGTAGTAGTTAAATTTTAGTTTTTGTTTGTTCTTGTTTATTGTCTTATGGTTATTATTAGTTTATTACCTTGCAAAGTCTATTTAAAACCTTTATTAATAAAAGAAAACCTATCGCAATAATTTTTCTTCATATTATACTTGCTAAAAAAAATTTAGGGGGAATAGTTGGAAATCAGGGGGGAAAATAAAACCCTTTTAGGGGGAAACCAATGAAGTTGTCGGCAACACTGAACGCCTCAACAAGAAGACCTTTCCCGTTTTGTGAGTCGTATAGGGGAAGGGCAAATTACGATTCCCTGAAACTCTAATTATTTAATATTATACTTTATTAAAATAGAAATCATCTCGTCTGAAGTCATCTCGTCTTAAAAATGTCTGTAAAATAAAATAACAGTAAAAATATTATTAGGACGAGATGTAGGCACCCATATTTTTTGACAATAAAATTAATTTTAAAATTCAGGACTAACTTCTTTATTTTTGCGAAAAACAGCTTAAAATTCAGAAAAAAAATTGAAATATCACTTTGAAAAATCTGAAAAAATTAGGAGAGGTACGATTTAATTAGGTCATTCTAAATGATGCATTAATTTGTTGTTGCCACCTTGAAGGGATCAAAAGTTATAAAAATTAATTTTTCACTTTAAAGTTGGGGAAAATTTTCAGAAAATTCTCAAAGATGCGTTTTAGGATGCTAAACAATATACAAAAAATGAACTCAGTGGAAACATCAGGTCTTGAGATATTGAGGTTTTCTTAAAAAGGATAAACCCGTTTTTCTCAAAAACCGTGTGGTTTTTTGATCTGAAATTTATGTACTCACATAAATAGGAATCTTCTGTAATTTTTTCGGATTTTGAGGGCCAAAATGATCCCCTTATCCCGCTATATCCTTTGTAATAACGTCAAGAAAGAATTGAGAAAAGGGTTCCGGGAGCGTTTATGAAAATGGACCTTACTATGTTCTGATATTTCTTTAAAATGAGTGCTGTTTTTAATGATAAAAATGAATATTTTAATTTTTTTGTTATAGTTGCTCCGGTAATCCAAGTTCCCAATCAACTTGTGGGAGCACCACTCGGTACAGACGTGACATTGGAGTGTTACGTGGAAGCATCCCCGAAAGCAATCATCTACTGGATGAGGGACTCGAGTAAGTACTTATCAATTAATCACGTTTAAATTAACGCCACGAACAATCGATAAGTTTGACCCAAGAACCCGGAATAACCCTTCATTAGTCTGATTGCCACCACTTTTTTTTTTCTTTCCCTGCGTAAAACAGTAAAATATTCATACATAAATACAATATAAAATATAAACCTCGGAGACACAAAGTTTTTTTTCTCCCCTCCTTTTCTAGACATAAAACTGAAGTAGCATGGACGAAAAACATGGCATTAAGGAAGAAAACGGTTTGACGCTGTCTTCTAAAGGGAATAGATGAGCGATGAAAGATTCATGAAAAGGGAAAAGTAGGGAATCCAAGTTCATACTCCCCGTTCTCTGAGTGAACTATGGCATTCATTGCAAAGTGATATAATACATGAATTTCTCATAGTTTTATCTTATAAAGAGAACATCTAAAACTTTATTTTCACTCTCTCTGATCACAGTGCTCTGAGGATCTCAGTGAAATAAAGGTTTTAAACTTTGAACCCTGTACATATTACCTGATTATGTAGGAGGACAAAAGAAGTGCGAGGTTAATTACAAGTTGGTAACAACAAAAGTCATTCAACGCTTATCAAAAATAAAGGAGTTTTCCCGTTGTTTAATGTCTCATATTATTAAACCACAAGGGAGCTTTTTAGTAGGCCTTTTCACGTTTTTGCCATAATATTAAGGACAGTTTTTTCGAGCGTATATTTAAGGAATCGAAGGGAGGAAAAAATGGGACATAACGGAATTATAAGCGCGTATGAATAATAGGCGGGGGCACGTGCGAGTGAAGCGGTCGAATCGGTGAGGTACGGGCTAAGAGATAGGGTGAGGGAAGAGACAAATATTTATTCAACAGTTCCCGTTGGCTCAGTGCCAGTCGGCCCCACTGATTTCACCCCCAATGAATTCCTTAAAAAAGAGAGAGAATAAAAAAAAAAGGGGGGGGGGGGTTGACAGCTATAAATCAAGTGAGTTAGAGGGCGACCCGTGGTCTTTAACTAGTCTCCAGCATTAGCTCCACTTACACTAAAGTGTTATTTTTCTCTCTTTAATTTCAATGATAAGTATAGTAAGGAAGTCATTTTTCTTAGTTCTAAAAGCATCTTGGGAAAACTTTTAAGATCTTTTATTTCAAGATGTAAACATTTTTCATAATTCGGGGGGGGGGGGGGGTGAAAGGAGGGTCAAAGGTAGCAAACAGGAAGGAGATTGCATGGAGGACACGGATCTTTCACACTTTCTCCCCTAGGCCTTCCCTGAAAACTCAAACTTTATTTCTCAAAATGTTTCAAATTTATTTATTCATATTAACTTCCTTAAAGTTATTGTGATACCCTCCACGTACGTCTGTTTAAAGTTTTAATTTTCCGGAACACTTTACGCCCTCTGTTTTCAATCTATTTGCACAACCTTCCTGAATATGAAAAAGAAGTTATCGTCTGCGATTTTTGAATTTCGAAAAAATAATGGAGATATGTCTGAAATTTTAAAAACTGCTCTGCGGGCGAACCATTGGTCTTAATACTTGAAACTATTCTTCACCTACATTGTACTTCCCCATCCTTAAACTTCCCCTCTTATACGCCCCATCCTTAAACTTCCCCTCCCTTATACTTTCCCCTTCTTGAACTTCCCCTCCTTTATACTTCCTCCCAATTAATACTTTCCCCTCCTTTATACTTACCCCTCCTTAAACTTTTCCCTCTTTATACTTCCCCTTCCTATATTGTTCCTCTCTTTAAGGAAGTTTTCGTTGGAAGCTCTTTAAACTAGTACTTTTTTACGAGGATGAAACATGTTTATTGGTTTTTATTGGCAATATTGGCCTTGAGAACAATAGAATTGTTTGGCTCTATGGCGGCGTGTTTATAGCCAGACCCCACGAGTGTCGTCATCTCTGTCGAAATGTAAGCCATTTACGAGTCCAACCCACATTCAACAAAAACAATTATTACTAACATGATTTTGTGGAGGAAAAATTCATTTTATGGAAAATCCTTTTTAGATCTGTAAAAAAATTAAACGTAAAAGGTAAAAAAAAAAAAAAATCGTAGGCCTGAGGAAGAGGGAAACCCGATCCGACTGAATCATTTCCCAAGAGCGTAAGTCTTAAATTACCGTCGTTTTACATACCTTCAGCCTCACACAATATTTCACAATTACCGATCTCCCAGTTTCGGTTTTTTTTACTCAGAATTTTCCATACAATATTAAACTTTGAGTCGAATTCATGGACAACAAAAAAATCCATTGTTCGTGTAAAAAGAAGTATGGAAAGTTGCACAAGATTTTCCGATACGGCGAAGTTATGTTAGGAAAACGGCAATAGTAGAATAAAAGATTGGTACGGGCATGTATGGGGGACGGGAGAGTTGAAAAGAGTAGGTACTCGGGAGGAGGCTGCAAGAAATAAATCTGCCGGAGACAACTGTCATAAAGTTTTCATTTCAGGACGCCTACGAGCTTTTCTACACTCTTGCACCAACTACCTCTCTTTTGCACTTACCCTTCTTTTTTCCCCCTTCTTTCTCTACTCCAGTATCGGGATTTGGGACTTTCCTCTTTATCAAATCAACTTTTGTCCTATTTTCCTCTTTTTTAAATATTTATCCTGCTTATTTGCGCTTTATACAGCGAAAGAGACATTGAGAAATCCTAAGTATAAGGACTGTTCTGGAGTTGACCCCGATAAGAACTTGCTCAAAGGAGAGCAAGACACATTATTTTTTCCGAAACAAACGGAACAACGACATCGTATTAAAAGGAAATCTTTTTAAAAGGATTACGACGAAACTATTCATCGGATTTTCTTATATCATATGTTTTTGGAAAGAACTCGTCAAAACCTACAAAATGGCTAGCGGTTTTTTTGGGAAAAATGTTTTAGTTAAAAAAAAAAGAGTTTTCCATTTTCCAAAGGAAAACTTTTACGGAAAACTGCTTCCAAGGCCGCCTAGACATTCTCAAACTAACAAGAACTACCTTTTGTTAAATATTTTCCGGCGATTTTTAGTTCTCAAATATAGGAAAGTAGTTTTAAGGGCAAAAGTGCTGCGATCTTTTGTCTTTGAAAAAATGCGGCGGGGTAATGATGGCCCTTAGTCTGTTCCTTCAAATAAAAGGAATCCTTCCCATTTCCGATTGATAAGATTGAGTAGGACAGTGCACACTGCGTTTCATGAAACTTAAGTTTCTGAAACCGGGTTTCTCGAAATTCGTAAAAAACTGTTTTTTGTAACTTCAGGTTCCGGTTTCAGTACTTTCTTATCAGTTTCACTTTTGAGGTCCTTTCTCTCTTCAATCTATTGTAGATTTAATTTTCAAAATATTGGTTTTGTTTCAAGTAGAATAGCGGAAATTCAATTCCAACCGATATTAGGAGAAGCAGTTGAAAAAAACCCTGCTTGTGTAGTTAAAAAATAAAAGATTGTAGAAACAGAAAAGTTAGCTTTCCTCTGCATTTACAGCCAGCCTTTGGTGTCCTTTGATAATTCCTGACCGACTAATGCCAACAAAATATGGCTTCGACATTCAGAAGAAACTGTCCTTAAAATTTCGCGGAATCACTACTCATCAACCTAGCAAATATAAGGGAGCTATATTGTCTATGAGCGAGTAAATCTAATGACGAAAAATAACTCGCGGCCAGACCTCCAAATAAAGGACATTCATATTTACTGATTTATTTTTTTTTTATTACTCCCATACCTGAGGCTTACGCGAACACATTTTAACGTAGAAAATTAAAATTAAGCTTCTTGCAAAATAGAAAAGAAAGAAAAGAGAGGAAAAAAAAGAGTCTCGATGTTTTATTGGATTCGATATTATTTTTCGCCTTTTTTCCATCAAGATATGATTCAAGGTTTGGATTACTTGGTTCTATGTTTTATACATGTCCAAACGAGGAACTTCTTTTACTGGGACGCCACCTCGACTTTTCGAATTTCCTCTTCCCCCTCAGAGAACCTAAATAAAACAAACCACTTCTACCCCCTTTTCCTTTTCAACCTCTTCCACCAGCCAACTTGTTGATATAAAGAGAGCTCTGTTGACTTTCCTCCGAGGATTACTAAAGTCCCCTTCCCGACCACCTCCTTCAGTGGCCCTTTCTCAATTTCCACTCCCTTATTAATAAATCAATATTTCTTTGTGGCTTTTTTGGTAATTTGTCAAAAGCACCTTCAATTCTTTTCTTTTTTTCTGATATCCCTGAGGGGAAAATAAAAGATAATTCAACGCCCACCACAAAATAAAATAAATCTACCCAAAGATTAAGTATCCATTACACTTCAAGAGTATCGCATTTGGACAATATTTATTCCACGATGATTGCTTTCAATAATATATCGCCATTTTTCGTGTGAAATGATCTTTTTCTTTATTTTCTAAAAAGCTTTAAGATTTATGTATTCTCTATGGCAACAATAAAATATAGTAGATACTTATAAAAACCGTCAGATTCTAATGTCTTTTAAAAATTATTGGAGGTCCAAGGAAGTCTTTTGACAAAAAAATTCTCGTGAAATTCGCTTGATTTTACTATCATATAATTAACCAATTGTGGAGGAAGAAATGACCTAGGAGAACGGTGGCGGCGGTGAGCTTCAGGAGAGTTTCCGGCTTCCCGCTGTATAGACTTAATCTCCCGGAGATAGAGGCACAGTGCAAAGGTAGAAATATGATTGTGATAGAGGGAATAGATCACCTGACGAGGCTTTTTTTTAAGCCGAAACGCATCGTGAGATACCTGTTATCATGGTCATTTTGACCTCCATTATTGGTTAATTATATGATAGTATTATCACCCCCCTTTCTGGAATACACAAGCAATACAAATTAAAATGTAAATCGCTTGATTTGATTGGTTTAGGGTGATTGTTATGCACTCATAAAAATTCCAAATTAATAATTTTTAGCTAGTTCAAAACTTCTGAGCTCGCTCCATGAATTTTTGACACATCGAATTCCAGAAATATGGTCTAATCCTTAATTGTGATCTTGACGTTAAACTTTAGTCGAGATAAAGAAAGAAAATGCCAATATCATACATCCCTTGATTAGCAAGCTAAAAAGAATTAAAAAATAAATACAACATTTTAATTTAAAATAAAAATCGGTTACGGGAGGGCTAAAAAAAAATTTGGTTTTTTAAAAATATGCCTAAATTGTTAATTTTCGCAGAACCCTTGTTAATATTAGAGATGAGAGAGACGTGTTGATTGTTGCGGTGTTTTGACGTCACTACCAGGCGGACATAACGAATTAGCTGGAAACAGTCAGTAGTGATTTAGAACTAGTAATATAACTAATTCACATCTGGCATTTAAGTTGGAATGTTTTGCCGAACCTCCATGGAATATTTGAGTGGGGTGGAGACACAAGTTCGTGTCGGCAACGCGCGAAATTAATAATTGGAAGCCGAGGGGTCCACCAAAATAAGTAGAAACGACAAGGGGTGAATTTGTGAGGGGTGTAGAACTTGGATTGGATCCTCTCCTCATAAAAAGGGCTAATAATCGTTGGCAAAGTAGCTATTCAAAGGGTTTACACCCTTTTTTCACTCTTCATTCTTTTTCTTTCCTAGATCAGGGCATACAATCGTCTGGGATAAAACCGCTGAACATAACGCATTTCACCCTAAAGCAGTTGAACATAAAAAATCTGCATTTCGGCATAAAAAATCTTTAGTTCACCATAATGCGTTTCGGCATAGTGCAATTGAACATAACACTCTCAGTGCGGCGACCGTGTATACATCGTCAAGAAAGTTCCTTTCTCTGTGCGGCACGATGTATACATTGTCAGTTCATGCGCCTTTTAAAATGCGATTTTCGATACTTAAAATAGTGAATTTCGCTCAACCGTTGATTTTATTTAATTTTTAAAAGGTTTTTATACCTAAAAACGGCCTAAGCTTGACGTTAGTCCTTTTTCTTCATTTCGATTTTGACTTTCAAAGTAGACGGTTAAACCTGCTACTTCACGGAGAAGTTTTCTGTTCAATTTTGGATTATTTTTCAACTTTTCGGCTGTAAGTTTTTTTAAATAATATTTCTAAAACTATTAATTAGCTTATGAACCCCAATTTTGGCAGTTTTCGTTAATATAAAATAGTTTTTAGACCAAATGAGTCGAAAAAACCAAAAGCGTTCCTTCACTCATTCGGACCTTTTACTATCCATTTCGGGGTTTTTCCGTTTTATTTTTCTAATTTTTTGTTCTATTAAGTTAAATCAAAACAAAATTCAATATTAGGTTCAACCATAATACGTTTCAATCATTATTTTTAATATAATATAATAAAAAAGAGAAGACTTCCAAACGGCCAAGAGCAGCGGCGTTCTCGGAAACTAAAAATATGAACGGTAGCGGTTCGGTCTCTTTCACCCTAAAAACAAGTTGGTTTCTTTTTACCTTTTTCAACTTTATTAGGGCCTAAAATTAATTTAGTTTTTAAGTAGATTTTATTTAAAATTATTCACTCTTATTAATTATTTAGCTTAAAAAAAAAAAAAAAAATTCTGAATTCCGTTTCTAACATTTTCAAGCATTCTCAATAATCTTAAAATTAAACTTAATCTTTCATTATCGTCGTGACTTTTTTTGTTTTAACGTTTTTTTTTTCCAAACGTTTTTTCTCCGGCAGGTCATTTCACCGGATTTGAGGTACCCTTTCACCTACTTACGTGATGACAATGTTTTGACAAACAAATCGTTAAAATTAACTAAAGTCTCCTTTCTAATCCCCAACGGTTTTCAACGGTTTTCGGGAATCCCATATCCCTACGAGGGGCGAATAGTTTAATTTTTTTATTTTCAGAAAATTAGTCTGAATTTTGGTATTATATGACCCAATAAAGGTCATTCTAAGGCACATAAATAATAAACACTTATATAAATAAAAATAATAAATATTAATTATTGGATTCGGTACCTAAAACATTTCGTACCCGAGAAAATTTATATACACATTAATAATAATAAATAATAAGCTAATGTCTAAAAAAGCCAATGGCTAAAAGTAATAGGTTGACCACTTAGAGATGTTGATCCTAGTAACAGTTCCAAAAGGTAAGAGAAGGGGAAAAACATTGCGGGATTGCCTACAAATCTGATGCATTGTGAAGGACAATTAAGCCTTATTTTTGCATAATTAAAATGCCAAATTAATTTTATACTTCATTATTAATGTTTTTGGAGGTAACTAAGTAGTTTGACGAAAAAAATTTTGCCGCCCCAGGGTGAGATTTTCCGAAATGGCTTGCCGCATCGAGAGTGATAAAGTACTCAAAAGTTCAAAAATTTTGAGCATAATGCATTTGAACATAATGCGTTTCGCCATAAACGACTTTTTCAATAAATGAAGTCGACATAAAAAAGTGCAAGTCACCATAACGCAAAAGATCAAGCCTACTTTCGCCGTTTAAAACGCGATTATGGCGAAACGACAAAGACCTTAAAACTTGACAGTTCACCATAATGCAATTCAACATAAAGCATCTCACCATAAACTTGGAAAAGCAAGCAGGCAGCCAATGAGATCAGCTCGTTTTATGACACTTGGGAGTTAACTTTTTTTCTTCTCGCGAGGATGTGCGAATTACATTATGGTGAACTGTCATGTTTTTACGTTTTTGTCATTTCGCTATAATCGCGTTTTAAAATAGGCTTGCTCTTTGGCTCTCCCTAGCTTATGGTGAGATGTATATGTATACCCAAGCGACAGAAATAGTTTTATGGCGAAACGACAAGTTCTTTAAAATGCTAGTTTCCTTTATGTTCAACCGCGTTATGTCGAAACGACAAGTGTTAAATTTCTTCTTTATGGTGAGATGTATAATGTTCAAATGGTTCAGCTGATGGTGAACGGTAACTCGCGATTGCTGCTATTTTACGGTCAAATGAATTATGGCGAACCGCCTTGGAGTGTACACTCCAATCGACTCATACGTCAAAATCTAAAGTGCAAGTTACCTATTTAGTTAAAGTACCTCAATTTTAAACATTCGCGCCATTTCAGTAACTTTTGGGAGGCCAGAAATAATAGTTTCCTTCAAGGTGGCGACGCGAAATAAATACAGCTTTTAGAGGGACCTAAAATGTACCTCTCATAATTTTATCAGATGTTTTGTGGTGGTATAACAGTGTTTTATAAATTATTTTGGCCAGCTTCAGACTAGTACTTATAATTTGATAATCTGGGAGTAATGCCGGTAATTTGAGTCCGAATTAAAGAGAACTCTCTGGAGATTGAACAAAACTTAATGACGTATGGGAAGGACAAAGGTCGGTGAATCTGGCCGGGAATTCGACTCATTTCACTCGGTCGCAAGGTTAAATCTGGCCCTAAGCCAGAGCTCAACCGTCTGGGTTTGGCTCCTCCAGCTCTGTGAATTATAAGAAATTGATTTTATAATTTATCCCTGGGTATAATTTAATTTTCTGGCGATGCTCTTGCTCTATAAAAAAGCTCCTTCTCTCCTTGTCTTTCAATTATGAATCAACTTCCGTAATCAGGATGCGTACTCGTAAAAAAACGTTTTAAAATTTTTAAACGGAATTTCGTTAATCTATTTTTTGGCCTCTAATACGAATCAAGGAAAGGCGGAAGGGTTGAAAAAAAAGAGGAAAGTTTAACCGAAGTAAATTTGCATAATGAAATCTAAGGAGGTAGTTAATTAATCAGAAAACACCTTTAGGACTCATTTAGAAAGGGAACTTAAAGTAGTCTAGTGGGACGAGAAAGACTGAATGTTAAAAAGGTCTGTTCTAAGCGGGGGGAAGGTCGAAAGGCGCCGCGGTGACATTCTCATTTAAATAAAAAAGAAAATGGAATATAAGAACCTTCGGATGACCCAAAACTTTTAAACGATGATCCCGTTGAATCTAATGATTAACCAATCGGCATTAAGGGCTTCTATTTGGACAATTACCTCAGGGGTAGGTGGTCATAAAATGGTAAAGGAGGGTTGATTGTGATAGTAAATAGGATTAGCTTCCCATCAACAGATTGGTTGACTTATCTTTAGGCATTTCCGATACGTTTGCCGGTAAGAGGATTCCGAACCCTTTAATTCTATTAGGGGCCAAGACTTAATGCGATTAATTTCTGAATGAGCAAAGCCAGCGGTAATGTCACTCCCCTAGTAAAAAGGAACCTTTTATGTAGCCTATGAGACTGAATTCTGATTAGCTCCCGAGAAGCTTTTAGATCAAAATTAGCTACTTGAAAAGACGTTTCCTGACAAACAAGATTAACGTTAGAAACCAAATGTGGACCCTACAGTGTCAAATTCAAATCTTCTAACCTAATTATTTATTTCAATTTCATTTATTTATTTGGGTAAAAAGATGGACCTAGGCGAAGGCTTCCACCATGTTTCCCATTCTTTGGCCTTCTTCAATTGTCGAACTACACATGAGAAACCGCTGGCCTGCCCTGGTTTCTGTATTTATTTTTTCCGGGAATCTCTTTTTACCGGACCTCCGAGAGTTCTGCTTGGTTTTTCGACGAACTCCTCTAGCAAATTTCCGGAGTTTTATGCCTCTATCCCTTTTTTAAGGGGTTTTCCTTAGTCTTTCGACCAGAAACCCTCTTTTTTCCTGACTCCCTAGCTCTTTCTGCCGAGAAATTCTATTTTACCAGGAATTAGGGCTTTTGGGGAATTTTTTTTTTCTTTATGTTATTGTTTAACGATTTTAAATACTTTTGTTCACAGGCGACAATATGGTCGTAACGAGTGATAAATACGAGACGAAAGTCAGCGTGAGATCGCTTTTCGAGACGTGGATGGTTCTTAAGTTCACAATTTTAAAAAAACCGACGTCGGAACTTATCGATGTGTTGCTAAAAATTCATTAGGCGAAGTAGAACGAAGTATTCGACTTTACGGTAAGCTTTTCGTTTTTAAGCTTAGAGAGAAGGTTATTAGAAAGAAAAATTTTAGAAATACCTGGGCCGGTCGTGAACAGACATCCTGCAACTCCGACGGTTATAGTCGAAGATCAGGAGGAAGATGAAGAAGAAAGCGGCTCCGCTTACGCCGCTATTCCCGCCGAAACTCCTCCGCCCCGAAGGCAGGAATCTTTTGGCGCTAGAGAGCCCACCGATAGCGACTTCAATCAAGCCGCGCGAAAGTCGGCGTTTTTTAATATCATTTTATTTCTGGGTGTTTATCGATTGGTTTAGTTCTTCCTTTCAATAGAAAAAGATAAGCAGATATTTTTAAATAAATCCTATTTAATAATTTAAAAATTGTTTTAATACTTATTTTTTCTTCTCTCTCCCTCTTCTTCTTTTTTCTTTCTTTTATTCTGTTTTCTGGGCAAATCCGTCTCACCCATGACGCCATGATCAGTGGAGTATTTTCGCGGGCAAGACGTGGAAGGGCTTGTGTCAAATCGAGCTTGCCCGTTCCTTTTTTTCCCTCTACTCTAGTAGCGAAAGAATAAAATAAAAAAAAACCTCTTTTTTAACAATATTCTTTCATTCGGTGTTTCCTATGAGGGTACCTAGTCTTAAAACAATAAATTTTCTTAAGAAGTTAAAAATAATAGCTTTCTATGTTTAAACCAGTAAAGAAAGAAAGAAAAAGAAGGTACATAAAATCATTTACAACTATTTTTTCAACCTTTATTCATTTATTTAGGTATTTATTTATTTAAAAAAGGCCTTAATTGGTTAGCCCCGTATTTAGAAAAGCAAAAAGTGTACAGAGCAATATTTTAGACAAAAGTGTTAAAATTTTAGCGGTTTTCGTAAAAATTGTCGCAAGTATTCCTCTCGACATAAAAACAAATATGTAAAGGGTAATGTTTACAATTCTAAAACTAAATGACGGATACGTAGCAAGTATTTTGGACAAATGGACGGAAAAATAACAGCGTCTCAAGATTATCACGTCTTCCCGCCTCAGGGCTTATCTTTTATTGTCGGTTGAATTTTGAAAAGAAAATCAATCCGAAAAATCTCGGCGAAATAAGTAAGGAAAGAGAAAAGTTGTCCTCGATTTATGTATCCATTAATCCTCAACTTCTTCCGTTTCCTACATTTTAAGTTAGAATTATAAACAGTAGATATTGCTACTATGTCGAATGCTACTACGATGAAACCCCGAACTTCGGGGCATTTGTAGATTTTTAGATTTTTTATCCTATTTGCTGTTTCTTAAAGTCTTCAAGACGTATAATTTAAAAAAAAAACGCTTAAATGTGCCAAAAAAAAATTATTTTTAATTCTTTTAAAATGTTTTTCAAGACAAATCAATTAAGAGGGGGGAAAAAAAGAAAAAAAAAAGTTTTTGTAAATATTACTAGTCCATCAAATGGATTTGAGGTTAGCAATTTTTGGTTAGTAATCTTGTTTATTTTTTTAATAAAGCAATAAAATTGTGTAAAAGAACAAAAAAAAGTGGTCTAAAGACCTTTGTATATACCGATTATTCTTTATATTAGTTATATTAGTTTCATGATTTATGCAAAAAAAAAAAAATGTTTTTTAGTAAGTACAGGTGAAATTGGACCAGTTTAATAAAAATTAAAAATTTGTTCCTATCAAAAAATGAATCAAATAACAGTAAAGACTTACAAGAAATCTCTAAAAAGTAACCGATTACAATAAGAACTATTTATCGGTAACACAGATATGTATTTATCGATTACAGGTTACATAATGATTAGTAATCGATTAATTTTTGTGTGATTATATGTTTTTATGCCGCTCGAGGATCATATAAAAAATTTAATTTTTTCCTCCGTCATTAGGCCGATAAAACTCCCTTTTTTAACATCGTTTTTGAACTGCCGAGAGTTTTCTTCGGTCGTAAATCAATAAACTCCTTTTTGACCGGTTTAATATCAGTTTTTGAACCGAGAAACCACCTTTTACACAATTTTCTGTCATTTTTTTCAGTTTCTCGACCTACCTAAAAACCTTGCTTAGCAGATGTTTTCTGGTTTCCCCGATCTTCGGCCAATAAACCCCCTTTTTAACAAATTTCAGAGCGCTAAAAAAATACCATTTCATCGAGTTTTATAACTTAGAAGTTTTCATACCACTTTACATTATTAAAGTCTATAATTTATTGTTTGGTAATTTTTATTAGAATAGCTATCTGCCGGGCGGCTCGTCACATCATAATCATCTACTAGTTAGGCCCTTGGTGAGCAAGCATAGGTGATTAAAGTTATTATGGTTGATCTCAACGCCTAGCGAATCTCAGTAGCTTTTATTTGTTTCTCCCCAACTAAAAGGTTTCCCCAAATATTAGGGGAATCCAGAAACCGTATTTCCCCAAATAAAACTTGTTCCTACATTAGTTATTAAATTTTATCATGAAAAATAATATAAACAAGTTAAAAAATTCGAAGAATTTGTGTAGGTAATAAAATTTACTTTCATTAGGTACAATACATTTTCCCGAAATTTGAATAGAAATCTTTTGTTTTGTGAGAAAAGACAATGTAATCATGGGGAGCCGTGATATTCTTTTACTTGTAAATATAAATTAATAATAAAATTTAACTTCCTCGGGGAGTATAAGATCTAATACTTCGAGAAACCGTATTTAATTAAAACGATGAAGCTCCCCGTCAATATTTGGTCAAGGAGGAAGGACTTGGTATGCCAGAAAGGGCGAGAAGCCTTCTTTACTCAAGTTGTTTTGGTTTTTCTCTCTTCCACAATGAAAGATCTGAAAAATCATATAAGAAGTGAGATTTTACTTTATTTTAAACTGGAACCTATTTCACCTGTACTAAAGCGCTCGTAGCCTAACTGTTTATTAAAGTGTTGTAAAATATACTCTATAGTGTTCAGTCGTAAAACGCAAGCGTAAAGTTTTCATTTATAATTGAATACTCTGTATATTGGAGAAAGCAATTTCATTTATACCAATATAAAAATTAAAAAAAAAAGAAAGTTTATTATAGTGAAATGTATTTAATCTGAGCGATGTGCTATATTTGTGTGATCTTGTTATGATAGTGTAATATAAAATAAATAAATAAAAATTAAAGATCCATTTTTTTAATCAAGATTTCATCAAAACCCCTTTGACGAAGCCAATTAGTTAGAATGGAAGTTAAATTTGTTTATAACGTTTAACAATTTTAGCTCGAATTTTAATTAAATTAACGAATCGTTACGTTATTTCAAAAGGAAAAGAGAAGGTTGATTTTGAAATCCGGTTATTATATGAGAAACAAGTTCAGAGAGTACGTAAATAGAAGCTCCATTTTGATTTTAGTCATCCTATATTATTATCCCAAGGGTCACCACTTCGCTTTAATTAACAATTTTAGGTTGTACAAGCTAATGTCTTCCATTTTGAAATAATTTTGTATTCATCCATGTCCAGTTTCAACCTTTGATATTCTTCTCAAAAAATAAAATAAGATTTATCTTTTTGAATTTTTACAGAAACAGGGCTTAGTTCATATAAGTGATGGGCTTAATCGTAACTATGTTACGATATTGTAGTTATTTTCGATTATGATTGTGTTATATTCGTACCTTATGCACCAATTAAATGGTAAATGAATTATGATTACGACGCTTACAATAAATCGATTAAAAAAATGTTTTTACGAGTATAGTCTTTTTCTCGATTCTCAAAAATATTCCGATTACGCCAATCTGTGCAACATAATGGACGCGAAAATTTATTTTCAGCTGGTCGAAAGATCGAGAAGATGTACCTACATTTAAAAAAAAAAAAATAAAATAAAAAATTGGAACCGTGAAGTCACCCAATCTTAGTTATCTACATCTGGAGATTAATTAAAACAACAAAATGGGTTCGGGGGAGATAAGAGAGCAAATGAAGTTTCCTTTTATCCATCGTCCTGGCCCTTCCCCTCTTGAAACTCGACCGAGGATTCTAGATTGGTATTTTAATACTTCAGATCATAAAAAAGAAGAAGAAAAAAAATCGAGGAGTTCTTTTTTGTTAAGATAGCAATCTCCTAAACCTTACGTATCAAGAAAACAAAAATTGCTAAATGCGACGTGTATAAACAGAATTCACTTTATTACGCGTTGTTCAGCATTTCTAAAAATCCTGGTTAGGGAGTAACGGCTTCATCCGAAATATTAAAAATCGTGTTTTTAATGGTAAATTTCCATTTCTTGTTTGTAAGGGCAAATAAGCCGAAAAAGTTAGAAATCTAAAATGATTAAATTCTATTCATCAGGGAATAAGAGAAGAGCCCTTTCTAAATCTTAAGGATTTCTCTTTATTAATACACTCCCTTTTAAGTTATTCAAGCTAGCTTTAATAATTTTTACGTCTTACATGTCGGAAAGTTGAGGTTTACGGCAAATTGGAAGTGCAGGACTTGAAAATTTTAAAATGGAGAAAACACAAAAGGGATGCTGGTTTATCAATCGGTCAAGGGAGGTTGATAAATTGTTCCACCAACTATAATTACACTGAACTTTGCTCATTAATAGTTGTCCTGCGTACTTGACAGACCCTTCCGAGTACGAGACAGCTTCTTTTTACTTTGATATTCAAGTATTAAAAGGCCTCGATATAAAATTAATTGAAAATTTTATCAGCCAAATGGAGTATCTTTTTCCTTGAGGGGGTGGTTTATCACTCGGAAGTCAACTTTCGGATCTTTCACCCCAGGTATTTTATCTTTTTTGTCGGCAAATATTAAAAAATTTTATACATTTTTTTTTCTGAACTTTCTAGGAGTAACATGTTACATACATTACAATATTACAAGCCGTGAATTCATTTTCCATCCACTTATTTAAGATAAAAGAGATAAGAAGGAAACTAAGGTAAGAGGGAAAAAAACATAATAAAATAATAATGAGACTTCTTTTTTAAACAAGGAAAACAAATTTTTTTATTAGCGCCGAACCGTTGGTCCGATTTTCACCAAATTTGCCCAAATACTCCTTATATTTTTTATGAATTTTCAGTGTAAAATAAAATTTGTTTTAGTAGGGAGAATTTCCTCCTTTTGCGAAAGTGACATCCCTTCAGCAGAAAGCCCTTATTTCTACCTTCGGAAATTATATAACAATCGGATGGGGAAATCTTGGAGTGATGAATGTCTTCTATCCAGTAATCATCGGTGAATGTTTTACACATACAGGTAAGAAACTATTGGGGGAGGGGAATCAATTTTTCCGTCCACGGTATGCATCTCGAGGAAAAGGCCTTATTTCAGAAAATGCAATAATATGCAAATTCGAGGTGCATTCTGACTGGAAAGCATGGTGGGTCGGGACATCACCCCTTTCTACTCACCGGCAATAATAAATAGGAAGAATCCGCCTCTTTCGTTTATTTGATTTTCCCTCCTCGTACCAACGTTGCGGCTCTTATCCGTGTTATAAAATCATTTTTTCCGCACAATCTGAAAGATTGCGAAAGAGGATCCCTTCTTTCCTTATTTCATGTTAATTTCTCACGACGTCGATCTCAAGCTAAATGAAGGGTGGTTAATCCACTTTGGAGCTAATTGTCGGGTAATTTAGTGGGTCCTTTCCAGCTAACAGCGTTATCCCCTTTATGTCATCCCCCGCTGACATCTGGCTTTCACGATGACATCGTAAAACCACCAAAATGAATTTGAAACGATTTCCATTAAAATTCAACTGAGGGATCCCTAAAACCGCACATGGAGGGTAATCTAATAACAACTTTAAGAATGTTCAAATCGTTTTCAAGAAGGTGAGATCCTGGCAAGTGCTATTATCGTGTAAAAAAATTTTTTGAAATCTATTTGAGGCTTATTTCCTAACTTTTGAAGGGGTAGGTGATCGAAACTCTGAAAAAAAAAAGTACCCCGGGTTTGAGTAGGGCAGGGAGAGAAACCGACAAATGAACAGCAAATGACTCAAAGGGTGAGAATTGGCTGAAGGATACGATGAGAGAATTATCGATTCCGCGGAAGGAGCGACGGCGGGGGGAGAGTCTGAGAACCGCCGGGAAGAGGAATAAGGATGGAAAACGATGAGGGGTGAGTTAGAAATAGGTTTGTGAGCCTCCGAACTTAGTTAAGGAGTTTGATTGAGTTTTTGTATGCTAATGAGGAGCCAGCGGTGCGGGGAAATGGGAGTACCTCAAAAACTTTAATCTTGGTAAACAGTTCTTACGTCATTCATATGTATGCGATAGTTAGCGGAGTAAGAAATGGACTAGTCCAACTTCAATCTCCAGATTTGAAAGACGTCAAAAACAAATTTTAGAACATTTTATGCGCTAAGGACAAAACTAAGGTTAACACCAATCGCTCTCAAAGTGGAGTAGAATAAGTATGTTGGGAATTAAATCCTTAACAATATCACTAGAGCTTAGTACAATATCAGAAGATCTTCTACGGTAATCCCTGAGAGCCTCGGACATACAGAGTTCGTCCTAGGATGGTATCTTCCAGTACCAAGAGCACTTGGAGGGATGAAAGTACGTTTTCAAGATGTCCGAAGACGGAAGGGTTCTCAGTCAAGGGTTGGAAAGAGTGAGAGATAGAGTGCTTGTGAAATGTGTATGTTTGTGAAAACTGTGGGATACTACAAACCATTACGTTTTGAAATGTTTCTCTACCAGGCAGTGGAAAAAAAATTAAAATTGCTACTTTCATATCTACTGATAGAGGCAGTTCATCTTCTTATTCATTAGGTACATTAGGATGTACAAGATTATTATTCTCCGGCACCAAAGATTCCTCGAGATCAGTCATTAGCTCTCTTCTTAAGACTCTCATTAATTACATCAAACGTTTCTATGAAGGGATCCTTTCAAAATGGATAATTAATGTTCATTCCGCTTCTCATTGTTTCATCGTAAAAAAAAGGAAAATTTTTCCAATCGATCTAGTTTTAATTGAATATTTAAATTTTCTTTAAATGTGCAATAAAGAGTCAATTAGAGGCAATTATTTAATTTCAACTTGGAAGTCATTAAATCCTCTTTCTCAAAGAGAAAAGTCGCATTTGCTTCAAATTATCTTATTTATATTTGACCTTTCAAAGAGAAAAGTTCGTTTAACTTTTTAATTGTCAATTTTATAAGTTGTCCCTTTTTCCTCCGCATGAATGCCGTCGATGTTTGTCTGAAAAAAGGGCTACCTGACATTCATAGCTAAATACATAGGTCTCTTATAAAAGATGTAAAAAAAAAACCGTACCTAATTCTAAAAGTCTGAAAGCTCTCTGTATAATGAAAGAGCAGTTGAATAGCTTGTGATTCATACGGAAATGAGAGGGTATTAGAGCCATTTTGCTTTCAAACAGAGGTCTCTACCATTCTCCCATTAGCTATCCTAATGATTTACTAATACATAGGTCAAATACATAGTCTGTTACAGGAATATAGGTCGGATGATATCGAAGGTCGGCAAACATGATGGGGGAACTCTCTTGTTTCACTAAGCAATCAAACTCATTGAGAAAAAAAAATTCTAGAAAGGCCTTCATTTTAGTATGTAGGTAGGTACCTACTTTAAAAAATCCTTTGATAATCAAAGTCCTGATTTTTAAATTCTTATCAACTATCCAGCGATAAAAAAATATTGACTTAATTAATATTAATTTTAAACCCTAATGTAATTGGATATAATATCGTCAGAAGAAAAATATTTTTTCTTTAATTTTTAAGGTAACAAAAATCATGGACCTGGGGTAGCAGGGACTAAAAGGTGTAGATTTCTTTCTTCATACGAAAATGAGGTAATTCCCAGTAAAATTCAAATCCCTTTCTTCGTTTAAAAAAAAAATAGGCTGATTGGTTGGTAGGTTGATTGGTTGGTAGGTTGATTAGTTGATTGGTTGGAAGGTTGATATGTTGATAGGTTTATTGGTTGATATGTTGATGATAGGGTAACAGATTGATAGGTGGATAGGTTGATGGGTAGATAATAGCTTGATAGATTGATAGGTTGTTCGGTTGATTGGTTGATATGTTGTTAGGTTGATAATAGGATGAACATGAACTAATAGTGTAAAGAAAATACTTTTTGCCCAAGGGATGTCACTCTCGCAAGGGGTGGAAGTATCAAATTTCTCCCTACCAAACAAAAAGAATTTTTTACATCAAAAATTCGCAAAAATAAAAGGAGTATTTGGTGAAAATCGTACCAACGGTTCTGTTCGGCCGCAGCGCAGTTTTAAAAATTTCTAACAGACATATCTCCGCCATTTTTTTCGAAATTCAAAAATCTTTACATCTTGTCCAATAGACAAAGGAAAAAAATTTGATAAAATCGGTTCTAAACGAAGGGTTCCGGAAAATGCTACGGCGTAACGGCCGGGGAAACCCGGGGTATCGCAATAACTTCTTTAAATAAAAAAAAATCGTCATTTTCAAGCTAGCTACGACTCAAGGTTCGATAAAAATAGATGAAAATAAGACGAAAATTGACGCCGTGAAATGTTCCGGCATTGCCTAAAAACTGAATATGGCGGGTGTCGCTATATTATATCTTATAAGTTTAAAGAGAAATGTTAATCCCAAATACAACTACCACAGCATTCGCACTACCGAAATAATTACTTCTCAGAAAGATTAAGATCATATTGTTTAAAAAGTTTGTGGAAAAAGAAGATAAGGGAGGGAGAGTCTAGAAGGGTCTCGTAATCATAAAACATTACAGTATTTCTGAATAAGCATTTCTATATAATGAATTCATTATTTCATGAGACTAATGAGTAATTTAAGCAATTATTGTTTATAACATTTTAAATAATACAAAAACAACTCACCTATTTCAAGAAAGAAAAATTGGAAGATGTCGAAGAAAACAAATCCCCAGCCGCAGCTCTGGACAGGACTGGAAATGAAACTTGATCGTACAAGCCTTTTGTGATTTTCCCGCTTTTTTTTATTGCGATAACGTTTTACTAAAAAAACAAAACGATAATATTTTCAATGAATTAGTAAGAGCATTTTTATTTATTTATTTTAATATGTAATCGTAAAATTGGATTTTTTTTTTATTATATGCTGTCAAAAAACTGAGAAGGCAGTGGAAAAGAAAACCCTTTTAGTGGGAAACCAATGAAGTCGTCTGGCAACACTGCCCATATACTACCCTCTCCTATACTGTTACTTCTCTTTAAGGAAGTTTTCGTTGGAAGCTCTTCAAACCAGTACTTTTTTTGTACATTTAACGTCGATTTTAACATCCGAAATTCCAGTTTTATATCCCGGCCTGTTGGATTTGCTTCAGAAGAACCTAGGATTTTCTGCGAACTTCAAACGGTGAGTGTTCTTAACCATATTTGTTGGGTCTGAAATGTTGGAAAAGATCCCAAAAATACACTCCACATTTTTGTTCCATTCATTTTCAAAATTAGAATTTGTAATCTATCCGGTACGGTTGAATCGCTAGAATTTGAGGATAAATGAGAAAAACAGATGATTCTTCACGAAAAAATGGCAAAGTTTCCACCTCCCACCCTCCACCCCATTCCCAACAAACTTGAACATGCAAGGCAGGCGTTGGTAAGCGTTCAATCTGAATAGTATCGACGGTTTTCTGTTTAGTGGTGAATTTTAGTCGCCATTTTGGTTTGTTGAAAATTTTAAATTTGGATGAGGACTAAAGGCCTAAGAGGTAGGTACACAGTATGTCAGGGCATCAAGTTAAAAAAGTTCTGGAGATAGCTTAAATTTCAAGGTAGAAATAATGGACCGTCAGCCGGAGGGATGTGCTTCTCGCTCGTACTGAGTATATTAAGTACCTAGACTCTAGATGCTTAAATTCTTAATATTTGGAAACGTGAAAAATAAGTGAAATTTAAAAATAAATTAGTGTCTCAGGTCAATTTTATCGGATTTTAGAGCAAAATAACGCTAAATTTAGCTTTTTTTTTAAAAGCTGTTCGAAGATGGTCATATGAACAGTCAAATCAACTTGAAATTTTGCGTAGATTCCGAATCTGAAATGAAAAAATTTGGGTTTTTATTTAAAATAACGAAGTTGGTGTCACTCTGGGACACCCTGCACACCAAAATCATAATTCCTTAATTGCAACCTAATCATCCTCAAAAAACAAGTGGGATTTGCTGCATTTACTTTCAAAATTATTTTTATTTGGACAATGTTTTTGGGAAATATGGCAAGTCAATCATCCCTTTAACACCTTCAATCTCTTTGATTTCTAATCCCGATTGGAAAATTGATCACCTAGAAGATAAAAAATAAATAATCTCCGTACCGTAGGTAGTCAAAATAATATTTTTTTTTTTGTCTTTTTAATAAATGACTATTCGGAGGTACATAATTCAATTTTTTTCTTAAATTACTAGTTTCGGGCTCATGATAAAGATCACTAATCCCCACAAAAAACACCCCGTGTAAAAAACACCCCGCCTCGCAAAAATCCTTTTACATCAGCCGGAAAAAGTTGTGATATCAACTTCCCCGCCATCAAATGAGCGAGAAGAGTCGATACGCCCACGGTAGGTACGATGATGTGAGAAGCATGATGCCCGTGCTCCCGTTTTCAATGCTCCCCTTGGCGGCATCGCGAAATGCTTTGTATCAGTGATTGCCGTTATTTATCAAGCCCTGGAACGTCCTGGAACGCTTAAGAATTACTGTGTTATCACTGAGTTCCTAACTAATCACTAGTATACACCCCATACACATACATACACATACCCCCCCCCCGTACTCACACATGACACTACGCCTTCATCTACGTATGTCTGAGTGTTTGAATCATAACGATTTTTCCCGAAGAACGTACAGCACGTCTTAACTACGTCCCTGTAAACAAACATTTCGCGATGCCGCCAAGGGGAGCATTGAAAACGGGAGCACGGGCATCATGCTTCTCACATCATCGTACCTACCACTCGGGCGTATCGACTCTTCTCGCTCATTTGATGGCGGGGAAGTTGATATCACAACTTTTTCCGGCTGATGTAAAAGGATTTTTGCGAGGCGGGGTGTTTTTTACACGGGGTGTTTTTTGTGGGGATATCATATCTTTTTGTAGTTTAAATTCAAATGAATCGTAAAACTCCTAAAAGAACCGCGCGTTGTTTCAGTTGCCCGGGAAAAATGGTAGCATTAAATTAATAGCGTATGTAGCGTAATAATTAAGCCAGCCGATAGTGGCATTTAGCAAGTCTGGAATGTACATTCTAACCTCATGCTTTAAAAAGTTCAATCATAATTTAATAAATTGGTATCAGCAGCAAAAAAATCCTTACACTGGCAAAAATTACCCAATTTATGTTGTATGTTTCGTTCTTTTTTCGTCAGTTCTTTCGTTCTTTTTAGGGTCGAATTTACCTTAAGGGGTCAGGAAGACCCATTTCCGAAATCCGACCTCTGGTGTAAATCGGATGTACAGAAGGCGCCTCAGACTAACTGACGATCGAAAAATGATCACTGGTCAAATTGACCGCAAGGGGTCTGGAAGACCCATTTCCGAAATTCGACCTTATGGTGTAAATCGGGTGTACAGCCGGCGCCACAGACAATGATCACTGGTCAAATTGACCCTGAGGGGTCTGGATGACCCATTTCCGAAATCCGTCCTCATTGCTAAACTCAGAAGGAAGCTCTGTGCACAATTTCAAGTCGATTGGTCTTGTCTCCAACTGTGTACCCGTTAAAGTGGCTAAAATTACCCTAAAATTTCAGTTTTTTGTTCCTAACTTTTTTTTAAGTTAAGATTTCGGGGTAAATCTTTCAAAAGGCACTGGCTCAAGTTGAAAGGAAGCTCTGTGCAAAATTTCAAGTCAATCGGTGCGCTAGGAGAGGCTGTAGCCTTGTCTAGCTGAATAAGAAGAAGAAGAAGAAGAAGAAGAAGAAGAACACGGTAAAGGCGAAAAACCGGGTTTTCAGACTTTTATATCTCGGCTCCCTGTGGACCGATCGACTTGAAATTTTCAGCGTTTACTCATATCATATCAAAGTAAATCTGTAGCAAATTTCAAGTCGATCGGTCCACAGGGAGCCGAGATCCAGATACCTGAAAAACGCAAATCGTGACGTCCAGTAAACATACACTTGGTAGGTACCGTTTTCTGACGTCTTCGGACTGGGTGTTGCTTGGCGGGGCGGAACGCTACCGCGTTCCTAGATCTTTTTGAACTACGGGCTCCGGATCCTTAAAAGAATATACACAAGTGATAATTCGTCAAACTAAAATTGATTTTGATAACTTGATGGTTTAAGTAATTTTCCGAAAATATGTCTATTATGGCAATAAAGGAAATGACTCGATAAATAGGGCTATATGAAGGAGATGGTTCCAGGTGAGTGCGTATTATAATATATGTAGAGAGTTAAAGTTAAACGTTGCGGGAAGAGCGGGGTTTGTTGGGGTCTGTGGGTTCCTCACCCCCGTACGGTAATCGTGGGAAAGGTGAAAGGGTTCGAACCCTTCCCTTCTCAGGGCTAAGGTCGTTCCTCATCTACTTAGTCATACTACATTAGCGTGGCTCCCCGTCCTGGACCGACTCCAAAGAAATGAATGGACACGGACACCGCTTATCTGTCTCTTTGTTGACTTGGCACCCCATGTGCCAGCCTCCCCCTCTCAAAACCTCTTTTATCTTTTCGTTCCTTTTTTTAAATAATTTTCCAAAATTCTTCTGAGTGAAGATTTTCTCAAACTTAGATATTAAAATAAAGTTACCTAATTAGGAACTTTCCTTTGAAAAATTTTCACTATAAATTTCATAAGAAATTAAAGAGGAGCAAAAAAAATTAAAAACAATACCGTTGGAATTTTTTTTCCCAAGTTGAAAATGGATTTTTAATCCATGCCTGGCTCGGAAAGGCATTTGAATTTTATTCCTTATTGTGATACCCTCGACGTCGGGTTTTTGGGGAAGGGTCTCACAGACCCCGGAGGGTCAAATCGAATATATCGATCTTTACCGATCTCAACTTTGTCTGTGGTTCCGGCCGTCCGTAGCATTTTTCCGGAACTTCACGGCCAATTTTCATCAGATTTTCACACAATCTTCCATAGTCGGTAACTAAGGCGATTTTTCAATTTCGAAAAAATGGCGGAAATACATATGTCTGTTTAAATTTTTAATTTTCCAGAACACTTTACTGCCACAATTTTCACCTGATTCGTACAAAATTTTCACATTATCTTCCTCACTCAATGAAGAGGAAAGTAACGAGGGCGGCGGAAACGTTGGTCCAATTTTCACCAAATACTCCTTATATTTTTTGCGAATTTTTGATGTAATAAAAAATTTTGTATTTTAGTTGAGAGGAGAAATTTTGTACTTGTACCGGTTTTGAGAGGGGGAGGCTGGCACATGGGGTGCCAAGTTTAAAAAAAAAAAAGAAATACGAAAAATTAGATTACTGAGATACATCTCTATCCATTATCATTAAAAATCTATTTTTCAACACGGGAAAAAAATTTAAACGGCATTGTTTTTAATATGTTCTTCTCTTAAATTTAGTGTAATAAAAATGGTTAAGTTACTAACTATGTATTGTCTTTTCCGATTTCAATTTTTTTTAAATCTTATTTCAAGGGAAATTCATTTCATCCCTAGCTTCCATTTTGAAATTCAGCCGACTCGTTTTTAATTATACACAATTAAGAAGAGGATGTAAAAGGTAATAAGACGGTAAAATAATCCTTTGGATGAATGAAAAGACTTCAATTTGTTCCACGACTTTTTAATTCATATATTAATTTCCTTCTTTTTATATTCTTAGAGAGCAATTACTTTTCTTATTAATTTTTCCTCCGGGAGTTTCAAACTTGAGCCAATCTCAAAAGAAAATTTATTAGACTTGTAAATGGCCGAAGAAATGACCTCCAATCGTAATACTCCCCGAACTTGACCGTTTCGCGAAGATAGAAATTGGAGCCCCTGGGAAATAGGAGAATCCAGCGGGAAGGGAACACGACGGAATTTGAAAGAGTTCTATTAAAAGAGGGTCAAAGGGCGCCGAACCCGCCCCAACGAAATTGAGTCCGTAATTGGATAAACAAACGCGCTCATTCGGTCTTTCATTGGAGAACTTAAAGGAAACAATTATTGTAGAAGGCGCGGATTTCTCTTATGATAAGTAATTCACGTATAAAACTTGTAGGAAAAAAAATTTATTTAAGAAAATTATTTAAGATGAACTCGCATTTCGGTTTTCTTCTATTCGTTTTCAGGTTTTTCTATTTTTTTGGGGAGTAGAACAGTTTGTATGTAGGGAAGGACGCCTCCTTGAGCTATAGTGACGCCCGAGAGGAGTCGATTGAGTTCGTCGTCGTTTTTTATGGCGAGCTGAATATGACGCGGGATGATTCTCGTCTTCCTGTAGTCGCGTGCAGCGTTTCCGGCGAGTTCGAGCACTTCCGCTGCTAGATACTCCATGACGGCTGCCAAATAGACAGGAGCGCCGGCCCCAATACGTTCGGCGTAGTGTTTCTTCCGAAGAAGGCGATGGATACGTCCGACTGGAAACTGTAACCCTGCACGGGCAGAACGGCTCTTACCTTTCGCCTTTCCTTTTCCTCCTTTTCCTCCTTTTCCAGACATTATGAAACTAAAACGTGACAGATGCAACGGTTTCAAAATGGAAAATGAATTTCTGACCATATGACGAATTAAAATCAGCCGATTATTCCTCATCGGCGAGTTTCAAAATTTTTTTACGTTCGCTCACGTAAGTCTCTTTAGCTTCGCATTCGCGAATTGAAACGCCATCCTCGTTTTTCCTCGTCACACATTTTTTAGCGTTGCTACTTTTGAGACTGACTATTGATTTTCTTTCCAATTCCTCATTTTCATCTTCTTTGCAAGGGGTTAGAGGATTTTGTTCTATTTTTTTGATAACGGTGCAGATTTTCGGTTTGTCGCAGACGCTTTCGCCTTTTGGTTCGCAAACTACGGTCGGGTACTGCGAAATCACTTTTCTCGCAGTCGCAATATTTTTGGAATCGCAAACGTCGACCGTGGTCGGACAGACGTTCTCTTTTTGACATAGTCCAGTCTTGGGGCAGATGTTCGACTCTCCTTTCGGCTCAAGCGTACAAACTGTCTCATCTTTACATGTTTTCGGCCGAACGTCGATGACATCCCGACCTTTCGGAACGATCGCTATCCGCTCTTTGACCGTTATCCCGCAATCGCCCGGTTTTTCTACAGAGCAAACATTGGGCGTAACTCGCACTGGTGTCTCCGTTTGTCGGCAAACTGCGGGCTCTGATTTCACGTTCAACCGAGCATCAGACATGCTTTCCGTCCGGTCGGAGCATGATCCAGAGTTTGAACAAGGAGCGACACGGTTTGAACGATTAGGACGTCTTCGTCGATAACAGCAACCGAAGCACATTACAGGATCCACTTTTATCATATAAAATTTACATTTATCTACATATGTCATTTTTCCTTTCTTTAATTTCTTTACGAAATTAAAACTACTGGCGTGTATTGTGAACTACTTTATATTTGTTTTCTCCCAGGAATTTCTTCCCCTCCTCGATTCTGATTTCAATCGACCGACTCGTCTTCGAGAGACATTCATATTCCAAACGCGTACTTCACATTATTTTTCGCCTTTACTTTTATTTTATTAAGGGAAAAACGGGACAAATTAATTGAGTTAACTCGTGGGGGGAGAGGAGAAGGTGAACTAATAGAACGTTTATAAATCCTTATTTGTTGGATTTCTTATTAAAACTTCTCGTGGTCTCACAAAACGAAATAATTATTATTTTTTTTTTTTCAACTCGACGAAATAAATATTTTTATTTTCTATTCTCGTTCTTTTGAAAGAGGGCAGTAAACGAAAGAATACAGTTATTAACATTTTTACAGCTTGTCTTTTGTATATGGAGCAAATAGCACTTGTACGAGGGGCAAGTTGACATAAAACCTTCTCTTTTGTCTCAGAAAAGTCGGGGAAAAAAATCATAGTAGGTAATATCAACTCAAATTGAAGTTATCATGGTACCCTCGATAAAGATTTTAATATTGTTCTTCTATAGAGTGATTCTTCCTTAAAGAAGTTATTGTTTTACCCTCCACGTCAGGTTTTTGGAGAAGGGTCTTCCAGACCCCGTAGGGTCAAATCGATATAACTTTGGGAATGTTTCAATTTTGATCATTTTGCTCTTTTATGCTTTATCATAAGATAAAATTGTTTTTTGGCGGGGAAAGCTTTTACGAGTATGTATACCCATGTATGATTATAAAGTGGAATCCCGTTTTCATGTTGGTTAAAATGTCAATGTTACACCCAATCTATGTCTATCAAAAGTCTAGAATTTAACTAAAGAGGAGTCCTGACTCGTGTTAACGAGAATTCCTTGTTAAACGTCACTATTTCAACACGATTGAACGTGAATGCGTCGAACAAATTCTCGCTAAATTGTTAGAATATTAAGAATTAAAATTTATAATAGTTTAATTTTAGATTAAACTGATAGAGGAAGCTCAAGTTCTACTTCTTTCTCGAGAAGTCCACAAGTTTTCATTAAAGGCGGCCTCTTGTGATTTCGTGGCGACCCTTGAAAAAGATGATGAAGGATGAATGGACGAGGTTGAAAGGGGGACGGTTAGGCGGAAAGGAGATTTTAGAGGAGTTTTAACGTTTTAACTCGTTTAATAAGGGAAGCCGGCTCTAAGAATAAAAGTGTAATTACTCAGAGCCATTACAACCCAGTTGGGGTTCCAGCTCCAGATGGAAATCTTACTCGGAATAATAGGGCTGTTATTAAATCTCTCGATTAAAAAGACTCTCCTGTTAGGGAAAAAAACCGTTTTTAAGATCACTCGAAGCCTTCTGTCGATTTTTCTTTTACTTTTACCTTTCATGTCAAACAAATTTTT
>JACGAQ010001395.1:0-61359 GCA_014119065.1 Orius insidiosus | reverse complement strand
AAGAAACACTTTTACTACGAATGATGTTTTGTCGAATGTCATTGCCGCCGTAAGGTCCTTGCTCTCGAGGCGTAGGAGTTGACGCAGCCTGGTCATCCCGCCACCCAAAAACGTTCCAAAACCCACCTGATCCTCGTTACAAAAGTTTTTGTAGATTTTTGACCCCAGAAAAAATCAAATGCGGAAATTTTTTTTTTATAACAGAACAGGTCGGTTTAGAAAACTTTACCTTAAATAGCGACGGTGAAAGGTCTAGTCGCACTTTATGCAAACCTGACATTCATTTTGAACCTGTTTTACTTGCGGGCGTAATTTTTTTTAGCACTCCGGAAGAGTTACAGGTCTAACTAGAATGAAAGGTTTTTTTAGGTAGATTTCTTTTCTTCAAAAATCTACCTATTGTAATGTACCAAGTATCGCAGATTCAAAAAATTTTCTATACGTTTTTCGTTTCATACCTCCTGGACCCCAAAACCATCCTCAGTTGAAAAGTTTATATATATATATATATATAGTATCGTGGGCATGTACATACCTCCTCCATTTGGGTTGAAAATTGTACATACTTCCTCCGGTTGCCGGAGGAGCTATGCGGAGGAGGTATGCACAGGATTTAACTTTGAAATTGTACATAGTTCCTCCGTGTTGCGGGTCTAGCCTACTCCGTGACTCCGTAAGGGGCAATTGTATATACTTCCTCCGGAGGAACTAGACCTACCTCCTCCGGGACGTCATCATCATCAACTCTCTAAAACCCTCTAAAATTTTTCGACTCGACCTTGACGATCTTCGTGCTCCGTCCCCTTCCCCCCTGTCTATCTTCCCTTCGCCTCTGTTACCAACCGTTTCGAGGGTCCGGGCTACCACCCCTTCCCTTCAACAATACTCGGAAGGCGCATTCATTAACTCCTACCTCCCCCCGCGCCCACCCTAATCAACTTATTATTTGCATATTATCAATTTCTTAATTTTGATTTTTATAAATTATTATCAAAACCCCGTCATATGACACATCATTTTTTATGTTTTTTTATGGCGGAGACAATGGTCACACTCAAATTTCAATTAGACGCGATTATTATTTGGGGGGATGGTTGGGGGGGGGGGGGTGTAAAAATTAAAAAACGGCAAAATCAATAAAAAAATAATTTAGGAAAATTGAACTCAAGGAATTTTCGTAATTCGAAAAAATGGCGGAGTTACGACTGTCTGAAGTAATAATAAATGCGCTGCGGCCGTACCTTTGATCCAATCTTCACCAAATTTTCATTGGATCTCCTCTTAGTAGCTAGCGTTCGCCAAGTCAAAAATTTTTCGGCCAATACGGGCGGCTTTCCCCACGTTGCGCTGGCATTATGAAGCCCTCTGAGAGCCCCTACGTGTTGCATACCTAATTTCAGCATATTTATTCACGATTTCGTTATTGTTGATATTTTTAGCATAAATTTTGGTCAAAACGTTTTCGTGGGAGAGGGGTTAGGGGGGAGGAGGGGGTACCAAAATTGATCTTGATCTTTTGATTACCTCTCACCTTAGAACTTTATTGGTAAAACAGTAGGAAACATTGCTTAATTAATCAATTAATCAATTAAAAGTTAAAGAATTCAAAAAATTATGTCCAAGAGTTGAAAGTGCCCCTTGCATGTACAACTCGTCAGTCGCCTTGCAGTGAGATTTTAAAAAAGGTTTAAATATTCAAAAAACCGTCTTATTACGACTTTTCTTCGCTTGATTTTGCTCTTAACGGTCTTTTTTTAATGTTTTAGAGCCAAACATCCTTAAAAATCTAATGAAGACGCCTTTTAACTTCAAAAACTAAAAATATCGCCCGCACTAGTTTGAATCTTCCCGCGCCAAATGGGAGGGATTACTTGATTAACTTCAATTAATGAATAGCATCAATCAATTTCTAATTATTCTATTTCTTTAGTTAACCTTATAAAATGAATCCGTGTGAAATTTCGTGGCAAAATATGCTGTTATTCCTCCGTGCGAAAAAGAAAAAACAAATGGCCGGCGTGCTATTTTTGCTTTCGTACGCCGGAGATACTGAATATTTCGTCTCGAAATTTCACAAGGATTCATTTTACACGTTAAACTAAAGAAATAGAATAATTAGAAATTAATTGAAGGTGTTAAATTTTATGATGATCAAGTATTCTTTGCGCCGAAATTCAAACTGGCGCGAACTATAATTTTAGTTTTTGAAGCTTAGATACGCTTTCCTTTGATTTTTTATGACTCAAGTCATTGAAAAGTGTCTAAAACCAGGAAAAAAGAACAAATACGAGCAGTTTAGGTTTTTTTACCGAGAATTCGGAATTTTTTAAAAATTACTTTGTCGAAAAGTAAAACCCACCCGTTGCTGTACAACTTCGCACTCCCCTACACAACTTAATTTGGGAAAAATCTGATAAATTAAAAAAACGGCTTTTTAAGACGTCTGATCGTATTGATTGGTGTTTTTAGGTCTTTAGGAACGTTATTAAGCCTAAAAATATTTAAAAAAATTAATGGAAAGCTCAATTTAGCTTCATAAACTTAAAATATCGGGCGCGCCAGTTTGAATTTCGGCGCAAAGAAGACTTGATCATCATAAAATTTAACACCTTCAATTAATTTCTAATTATTCTATTTCTTTAGTTTAACGTGTAAAATGAATCCTTGTGAAATTTCGAGACGAAATATTCAGTATCTCCGGCGTACGAAAGCAAAAATAGCACGCCGGCCATTTGTTTTTTCTTTTTCGCACGGAGGAATAACAGCATATTTTGCCACGAAATTTCACACGGATTCATTTTATAAGGTTAACTAAAGAAATAGAATAATTAGAAATTGATTGATGCTATTCATTAATTGAAGTTAATCAAGTAATCCCTCCCATTTGGCGCGGGAAGATTCAAACTAGTGCGGGCGATATTTTTAGTTTTTGAAGTTAAAAGGCGTCTTCATTAGATTTTTAAGGATGATTTGGCTCTAAAACATTAAAAAAAGACCGTTAAGAGCAAAATCAAGCGAAGAAAAGTCGTAATAAGACGGTTTTTTGAATATTTAAACCTTTTTTAAAATCTCACTGCAAGGCGACTGACGAGTTGTACATGCAAGGGGCACTTTCAACTCTTGGACATAATTTTTTGAATTCTTTAACTTTTAATTGATTAATTGATTAATTAAGCAATGTTTCCTACTGTTTTACCAATAAAGTTCTAAGGTGAGAGGTAGTTTTTCAAAAATCAAAAGATCAAGATCAATTTTGGTACCCCCTCCTCCCCCCCTAACCCCAGGGGTTTTGACCAAAATTTATGCTAAAAATATCAACAATAACGAAATCGTGAATAAATATGCTGAAATTAGGTATGCAACACGTAGGGGCTCTCAGAGTTCTTCATAATGCCAGCGCAACGTGGGGAAAGCCGCCCGTATTGGCCGAAAAATTTTTGACTTGGCGAACGCTAGCTACTAAGAGGAGATCCAATGAAAATTTGGTGAAGATTGGATCAAAGGTACGGCCGCAGCGCATTTATTATTACTTCAGACAGTCGTAACTCCGCCATTTTTTCGAATTACGAAAATTCCTTGAGTTCAATTTCCTAAATTATTTTTTTATTGATTTTGCCGTTTTTTAATTTTTACACCCCCCCCCCCTCCCCCCAACCATCCCCCAAATAATAATCGCGTCTAATTGAAATTTGAGTGTGACCATTGTCTCCGCCATAAAAAAACGTAAAAAATGATATGTCATTTACTGGGGTTTCTATAAGAATTAGAGAAATTAAAGTTACGCGGATGATATGCAAATTAGGTCGCGCGGCGAAATAATAATTATTCGGTCTAGGGTGGTGAGGAGGTGAAAGAAGGGCGGGCGGAGAGGAGAGTGAACGCGGTCTCCTAAGGGATAGGTGGGGAAAGAAGCGGGGTACGACGGCAAGGGGTGAACCGGACTCGGATGTTGCTAAGGTGAAACTGGCGGGAACCCGAGGTTTTAGAATGTTTAGACTTCGAAGAGTGTTCGGATTTCGTCGTTTTCAACTTTGAGCGATTTTAGAGTATAAGTTTCGAAGGGGCATAGTTCCTCCGGAGGAGGTATTGCAGCCGGAGGAGGTATGCACAATTTCGTTGATATATATATATATATATATATATATATATATATTAGCACGATAACTGGAGCAATTTTAATGTGAGGGTGACGATATCCGGTATTTAGAGCTTTTATCTCAATAGCTCGGACGAGTTCGTTAATGGCTGAAATCGGACCAGCGATTCACCTACTTTACTTAGGGCTTAAAAGACAAAATTGGCATTTTCTATTGAAATCCTAGTCCTTTTGCAAAAAAAAACTTTAAGACCTCTGCGAGGGCGTGTAAAAAATTAATTAAAGCAGGTTTGGACGAGCCAGGCGCAAAATATTGAACTAGCTAAACTTTAAAAAAATTTGAATTTATACCGGGAAATTATTAAATATTTTATTAATAAAATTATCAGATGTTTTTCTAGGGGCTCAGTGGCGCAATTTTTCTTATATCATCATTTTTATAACATAATTATATTTTGTGTTTATACATTTTAATTTTAATCATGAAAAGAAATCTACCTTTTAGTCCCTGCTACCGCAGGGTCATTATTTTAAAATAGACTTAATTTAGTCGTTTATTGCTTAGGTAGTTATTATAACTCAATAAACGGGAACGAGGGGGCTCACGTAATGAATCAATGAGTCAGTTCTAGGGCTGCATAGGATCAATACCAATTTCACAAAGGATTCCTGCTCTAACCGATAGCTAACTAAAACTGCTAGAACATTTTCAGAGGTAAAACTAACAACCATAATCCGAAAATATCGAACTCAGAATATGGTCTCCAAAGTTTTTTCTGTGCGGTATATGTCAACTTTTATCGATAATAATGATCGTCTATTGTATGGTTACTTGCTGGCTGGTAAATCAAGTTCCGACTTTAGTGTCAACATGTAAAAGAATCATGACGTGAGAGAGAAAAATTTTTTTGAACAATAGCAAAATGATATAAACTGGAAGACCCTTCCCCAAAAACCAGCCTTGGAGGGTATCACAATAACTTCTTTTAGGAAGTTAATGAAAGTGACGGTCTAGCCCCGACGGGAACATCCTTAAAATAGGGTAATTTAATAATATTTTTCAATAATTTGAGAGAGCAATAAAAGGAAAATAATACACCAGATGAGGCTTATTAAGCCGAAACCGGTCGTAAAATACTCCTGTTTAATGTTTCTATCATCCTCAGATTTAATTTATACAATTAATAATTTTTCTTCCCTAGGTAATATCGAAGATAAAATTGTCAGAATAAAGATAAAAGTTTGAAGAGCTTCCAAACAAAAACTTCCCTAAAGAGACGGAACAATATTGATGGGTTAAGTATAAGGAGGGGGAAGTATAAAGGGGGGGGGGAGTTTAACGAGGGTTTCTAAGTATAAAAGAGAGGAAGTTTAAGGTGGGGGAAGTATGATTTCAGGTATTTTTGAATTTAGAATTTGCCTTTTTTTTTTAAACTTTCAATTTTTTTCGAAAATTTTTCTAAGCTAGTTTACCTTTTTTTTTCCGAAAATTTACCTAAAAGATATTTTTTCAATTTTTTTCTTTCAGTTTTTTCCAAAAAATTTTCTGACAATTTTTTAAGTAGGTATCTAGGTAGAAATAATGGAATTTTTGCCCTCTCACGAGTAGTCTCTGTCCCTAGTAAAATTTTTCTGAAAAAATTTTTTTTTTTGTTTTACACCAAAACTTAAAAAAAATATAAGGAGTATTTGGTGAAAATTTAGTAAAAATCGCTCCCACGGTTCGGCCGCGGCGCAGTTTTTTAAAATTTCAAAAATGCATATCTCCACCATTTTTGTGAAATTCATAAATCTCCAACATTACTTTCTTCTTAAACTATTTAAAAAGATTGCGTGAAAATTTGGTGAAAATCGGTTCGAAACTGTGGCCGTGAAGTGCTCCGGAAAAATTTCGGCTTGAATCTTATGGACCTTTCCCCAAAAACCCGATGTGGAGGGTAAAACAATAACATTTTTGGATAAATTTTTTAAGTATCAGGATGGTCCTTTTGCCCAAGGGATGTCCCTCTAGTAAGTGGTGGAAGTATCAAATTTCTCCCTAGCAAAAACAATTTTTTTGCCCCAAAAAATCGTAAAAAATATAAGGAGTATTTGGTGAAAATTTAGTAAAAATCGCTCCTACGGTTCGGCCGCAGCGCAGTTTTTTAAAATTTCAGAAATGCATATCTCCAACATTTTTGCGAAATTCAAAGATCGCCAACATTTCTTCCTCCTTAAACTATTTAAAAAGATTGCGTGAAAATTTGGTGAAAATCGGTTCAAAACTGTGACCGTGAAGTGCTCCTGAAAATTTTCGGCTTGAATCCTATGGACCTTTCCCCAAAAACCTGATGTGGAGGGTAAAACAATAACATTTTTGGACAAATTTTTTAAGTATCAATATGGACCTTTTGCCCACGGGATGTCCCTCTAGTAAGTGGTGGAAGTATCAAATTTCTCCCTAGCAAAAACAATTTTTTTGCCCCAAAAAATCGTAAAAATATAAGGAGTATTTGGTGAAAATTTAGTAAAAATCGCTCCCACGGTTCGGCCGCGGCGCAGTTTTTTAAAATTTCAAAAATGCATATCTCCACCATTTTTGTGAAATTCATAAATCTCCAACATTACTTTCTTCTTAAACTATTTAAAAAGATTGAGTGAAAATTTGGTGAAAATCGGTTCGAAACTGTGGCCGTGAAGTGCTCCGGAAAAATTTCGGCTTGAATCTTATGGACCTTTCCCCAAAAACCTGATGTGGAGGGTAAAACAATAACATTTTTGGACAAATTTTTTAAGTATCAAGATGGACCTTTTGCTCAAGGGATGTCCCTCTAGTAAGTGGTGGAAGTATCAAATTTCTCCCTAGCAAAAACAATTTTTTTGCCCCAAAAAATCGTAAAAAATATAAGGAGTATTTGGTGAAAATTTAGTAAAAATCGCTCCTACGGTTCAGCCGCAGCGCAGTTTTTTCAAATTTCAGAAATGCATATCTCCACCATTTTTGCGAAATTCAAAGATCGCCAACATTTCTTCCTTCTTAAACTATTTAAAAAGATTGCGTGAAAATTTGTGAAAATCGGTTCAAAACTGTGGCCGTGAAGTGCTCCTGAAAAATTTCGGCTTGAATCCTATGGACCTTTCCCAAAAAAACCTGATGTGGAGGGTAAAACAATAACATTTTGGACAAATTTTTAAAGTATCAATATGGACCTTTTGCCCACGGGATGTCCCTCTAGTAAGTGGTGGAAGTATCAAATTTCTCCCTAGCAAAAACAATTTTCTTGCCCCAAAAAATCGTAAAAAATATAAGGAGTATTGGTGAAATTTAGTAAAAATCGCTCCAACGCACAGTGGGGCAAAACCGAGAAACTGCGCTTAAAACTCGTTCAACCGTCAGGATTAAATGCTAGAAGCTTGAAAAGAATATGATTTCAAGGATTTTTCTCGCTGAACACGATGGTGAAGTCAGATTTTCAAAAAAGTACTCGGAAGAGGGTCAAACATTCAAAACAAGCCAAAAGATGTATGAAAGTTTAATTATTTTTATTTTACTTACTAAAAGATGTGTACATTTGATTTTGTTGATAACTTCCGATATTATTGAGTTACAAATACCTCTCAAAAAATAAACAATTAAAAGCCCGTTGCACTTGATATTACTAATTTATTTGTTACTTGGATAATTATTTAAAATTGAAAATTCGATATTATTTTATTACAGTAAACAGTGACTGTAAACAGTAAGCTTGTACAAATTTTAACACTGAACAGTAAAATTGTAAAATAACAATGTTCTTTTGTTAACTGAAAAATCTTATCAAGTTTATAGTTTTCTTCCAAATAAAAAATAAATAAATGAACTAAACTAAAAAAATTAATTCTTGAAAAATTATTCAAAGTAAATCAATGAAAATCTCCTCAGTCTTCAGGATCAATTAATAATTTCAGGATCTAAATATCGTAATATGTATTATATACGAATTAGCAGATGATGGTATCCGGAAGATGAAGAGGCAGATGATAACTTGGTTGACTGACTCTATGCTAGTCCACATCCATTGGGTCAGCCAACTTATCATCTCTCTCAGGCTGATCTTCATCTGCATGATCATCATAATCATCTGTAATTATGTCTTCATCCCGAATGCTGAGGAGAAGCTGCTGTGCTTCTATTTCTAGGTCTACCGGGTTCGATTTCCATTGGGGTCTCAAAGAAGATATCAAAGGATCGGATGACACTAATAGATTGTTTATTATATCTTCGTTTGTTGAGATGCGGGAGCATTTGCGGCTGTTATTCAGTCGAAATCTTCTGAAGTCTTTATTCCTGGATTCCTGTGCTTCTTCTGACATCCAACCAATTGGCATGGGAGCAGAGTCTAACAATATTTTTCCGTGAAGAAGGATCATATGGACTGACGAGGGCATGTAATACCAACTGTATTTGCTAAGATACAGTTCATAGGTTTCCCAACAATATTTTTCAAATTTCGTAGAATCGATACTGTGGCCACTAGCCAAAACTTGAAGCACAATGTAGAACCGGTGAATAAGGTCTTCGTTTACTCCTGTTTCTTCTGCAGCAACCTTCCAGCTTTTGAAAAAACGGCGAGCTGTATTTCCATCGTTGGTCGATCCAGCACCATGTTTTGGTAAATCTACAGCTATACCCAATCTCGCCTTCAAGTTTTTCTGTATTCTTTTTTTGGTTACTTCTTTTAATGCTTTATCCTCAGCCGATCTTGCACTCCATTTTTCGAAGGGGAGCCGATACCCGATATGGAGGATGCATTCCATAAATCTAATCCAAGCATGGAGAGTGGACATTCCGTAAGCTGCGGATGTGTCTTTGATGGCTTTCAACTTCAAAGCTGACAGACAGTTCATCTCTGTAGGTTTTGCTCCACAAAGACAACATGATGATGAGGAAGCTGTGTCCGTGATGAATTGCCTGATCTTACCGTCAATCATCGTTAAATGTAATTCATGTTGGACTGTGAAGCAGATGTCGTTGATTTTGACTGAGGTCGTGGCGAGATTTTCGATTTCCGATTTCACACTTTCAACGTCATTCAATACCCTGGTTGGTGTTTCTTTGGCAAAAGCAAAGCTAATTGGACGGCACATCCTCGTGGAGCAAGGGCGAGGATTCACCCAACATTTGAGGCCATCAGAAGAAACCATTTGAAGGGGTACGGCCGAAAACATGAAAACGTTTTCGTCAGAAGTGTTACCATCACTAAAAACTTGTTTATAGATACTTTGACTTGAAGCTCCGTCACATCCCCACTTCCATGACAAAATAAGTCAGAATAAGGTGGTAATTTCTCCTTTAAGGCCAGCCCAGCAACCAATCTTTGTGCGGTGGTATCACAGAGACTTTGTAACGGTATCCTAGCTGCCTCTTCAGTTACATTAATTACAGCCGGATAGCATCTTTTTTGGCCTTCTGGAGTTTATTATAGGCGGGAAAAACCAAGCATAGTTTTTTTTTCAGCACAGCCCTTATCTTCTCATACTGACTTCTTGTAAGTCCCACTTCAAAATAAAGTGCTAGGGCCTCTTCCTTCGTTAAAACTGATGGCTCACTCTCTTCCTCATCCTCATCCTCATCAGTAATATTTTCAGCCAACAAATTCCTAATCGATTCTCCTATCTCCTTCTTCCCTTCAGCTCTCAATTTGCTTTGGAGGGCGAGCGCTAGCTCCTCACAGGAGTACATATTGGCTAACTCTGCACTTCTGC
Organism: Orius insidiosus; assembly: GCA_014119065.1. Classification (NCBI taxonomy): domain Eukaryota; kingdom Metazoa; phylum Arthropoda; class Insecta; order Hemiptera; family Anthocoridae; genus Orius; species Orius insidiosus. Next base: position 51,539 of record JACGAQ010001395.1, on the reverse strand, counting down.
GTCTTTTGGAGCTCTCGCTCAGGCTGTCAAATTCTTTGCGGGGACGACCCGTACCCAAAGTTGAGGCTGATGAATCAGATGGAGCCCACTCAAAATAGCAATCGTCTAGCCAAAATTCATTGCTATTAAGAAATCGTTCTCTAATCCTGTGGCAATCGGCCCACTTTTTTTTGAAAACATTCATAAATGTTTGAGACAATTTTCGCTCAATTGAAGGTAGATGCTCATCTTCAATTGAAAATTTTTCTGAAAAAAACTTTAACAGGCAGTCAACGTTTTTATCTGGTGATTTTAATAACTCAACCACCAGGTCTCGATTTTTCACCTTAACACTCATACTGTCTACCGCACTGTCACAGAGATGTGGAGATGACTGATTTAATGATAGCAAAATAAAAAGTAAATTAATATCAATGTTAATCCCTTTTAGGAGAATTTTATTGAAATAGGCTTTACGTCCAACTACTTAATTTCAAGGGATCGTGTTTCCATTGAAATTTACATTTTTCGAGATAAATAATCCCGTGCCCTCCTGAGAATTCGAACACATGTAAGGATTAGGATTTCTGCATTGAACGTTCATTAACTGGCTGAAAGCCACATGAGTGGGAAAAATCCGCTGACGCGGGGCGCAGAGCGTTAAGCTCGACCGACCTGTTTTTCCGATATTTGCTGTCGTGGGCTCAAGGGGTGCACCTGGGTGCAGCTAATTCTTTCACAGGCTCATTCTGCAGACTATTGGTGAATATTTGGCACCATTTTCGTAGGTGCGCAAGGATGCGCAAAGAGGATACGCTCCTCTTAAGTTGAACTACTATCGAAAAACCGTGCTTTTTGATCCCAATAAAATGACTTTGGTTTCCTGACTTGAAATTAAAATTTTTTTTGTACTTCTGATATGACTACGGAGTATGAAAAAAATTACATCGTTCCAACTGTCAAGCACACGGATCAGGAATTTTCTTTTTTTAATTAGTTTTTCAAGTGAATTTTCACGTTTTTTGTCAGATTTACAGCTCCTAGAGCTGTGATTGGCACCCTAAAAGGCTGAAACTTGAGTTATGGCCTCTCTAGACACCTATAAATACGTAGATTGTGCTGATTTGGTAAAATAAAATACTTGAAAATTTTGAATTATAAGCGCTTTTTCCCGATTTTGCCCCACTGTGCAACGGTTCGGCCGCAGCGCAGTTTTTAAAATTTCAGAAATGCATATCTCCACCATTTTTGCGAAATTCAAAGATCGCCACATTTCTTCCTTCTTAAACTATTTAAAAAGATTTAACAAACTATTTAAAAGAAGTAACAATATAGGAGGGGGAAGTATATGGGAGGGGAAGTATAACGGAGTGGAAGTATGTGGGAGGGGAAGTATAACGGAGGGGGAAGTATAACGGAGTAGGAAGTATATGGGAGGGAAGTATAACGAACGGGGAAGTATAACGAACGGGTAAGTACTAAGTTTTTGTAAAAAAAAAAAATTTTGTTTCGGAAAATTTCCGGTTTTTTCTTTCTTTTCTTTTTCTTTTTTTTTTTGTTTGAAAAATTTTTAAATTCTTTTTTCGAAAAATTTTTTAAGTGTCAAGGTAGAAATAATGGGCTCTTTGGCCTAGGGATGTGCCTCTCGTAATGGGTAGAAGTACGAAATTTCTCCCTATTAATAAAAATAGTAATTAAAAAGTGGCAATTTTTTTGCACCAAAAATTCTTAAAAATATAAGGAGTAATTGGTGAAAATTTGGTGAAAATCGGATTAACGGTTCGGCCGCAGCGAATTTTTTAAAATTTCAAACAGACATATCTCCGCCATTTTTTCGAAATTCAAAAATCCCCCTCGTTACATTCTTCTTCACCGGCTAAAGAAATTTTGGTGAAATTTGGTGAAAATCGGATGAAAATTGTGGCCGTAAAGTGTTCCGGAAAAAAATGCTACGGACGGCCGGACGGCCGGCACCACAGACAAAGTTGAGATCGGTAAAGATCAATATTCGATTTGACCCTCCGGGGTCTGGAAGACCCTTCCCCAAAAACCCGACGTCGAGGGTATCGCAATAACTTCTTTGAGGAAGTTAATATAAGTAGTATTTGGTGAAAATCGGCAGAGTTTTTAAAATTTCAAATAAAAGTAAAAAGGTTCCTTGGTTTCATTTTATTGTTTAAAATCCTTAGTTGCAATTTAAAATGGTAAAGTAAATATTGTGGAAAGCGGGGGAAACGTGATTTATTGGAGTGAAATAACCGAGTCCAAGAGTGGATGTGTGGTTGTGTGGAAGAAGAGCAATCTTCCTTCCGATATGACGGGAGGGTCCACCATTCGAGAGAGGGAAAACATTTCTGGTGACTTCCATCCGGAAAGGCCTCGCCCCGTTATATTGGAAGGAGAATTCTATACTGTGACGAAACCGCACATTAAACCGAGATTCCCGTATTTTGTGGTCTCGAAACAAGTGGATGGATCGTGAAATGAATCGGCGGAGACCTCGTTACTTTCCATTTAGCCCACAACCGATCGCTAAGCATAATTCACAGAATCCTCCTAATAATTCTCTCTCTTTTTTTTTCAGACTAAAAAAAAATCCGGGCCATTTTTTTAATGATAACCTTAAATTAAATAAAAAGATTTATTTAAAAATGAGACGTGTTTAAAGGTTCTCCTCGATAATTAATCGAGAAGTATACAAAAGGAGGCAATTACTTTGAAAAGGCCCCCTTTCCTCACCCCTCTTGTCCTTCGCCAAACGTGCCCCGAATCTTAAAAAGTACTTGAAGCTTTTTTCTACACAGCGGGTCCGATCAATCGGGAGAAAAGAAAGTCTTTTGCTTTCCTAATCAAAATCCGAACGTGATTTTCTTACCATGTTTTGTAGTTACAAAAAGATGACTTTATTCCCTCAAAAGAGAAAAAAATTGTGATACCAATTTAAGGATTAGTTTTGAAGAGCTTCTAACAAGAACTGCCTTAAAGAGAAGGGTCAATATAGGAGGTGGAAGTTTAAGGAGAGGAAGTTAAAGGAGGAGAAGCTAAAGAAGGGGAAGCTTAAGGAGGGGAAGTAAAAAGGAGGGAAGTATTTATAAAGGAGGAGAGGTTTAACGAGGGAAGTAGGTATAATGGTGGAGAAGTATAGTGGAGAGGATGTTTAAGGAGGGAACGTTTAAGGAGGGAAAGCTTAAGGAAGGGGAAGTATAAAGGAGGGGGAAGTATAGTGGAGGGGATGTTTAAGGAGGGAACGTTTAAGGAGGGAAAGCTTAAGGAAGGGGAAGTATAAAGGAGGGGGAAGTATAAAGGATGGGAAGTTTAAGGAGAGGGAAGTATAAAGGAGGGGAAGCTAAAGAACGGGAAGCTTAAGGAGGGGAAGCAAAAAGGAGGGACGTATTTATGAAGGAGGAGAGGATTAACGAGGGGAAGAATAGTGGAGGGGAAGTTTAAGGAGGGAAAGCTTAAGGAAGGGGAAGTATAAAGGAGGATAAGTTTAACGAAGGGGAAGTACAAAGGAGAGAAGCATAAGGAGGTAGAAGTATAAAGGAGGAGAAGTTTAACGAGGGGGAAGTATAAAGGATGGAAGTTTAAGGAGAGGGAAGTTTAAGGAGAGGGAAGTATAAAGGAGGGGAAGCTAAAGAACGGGAAGCTTAAGGAGGGGGAGTAAAAAGGAGGGGACGTATTTATGAAGGAGGAGAGGATTAACGAGGGGAAGAATAGTGGAGGGGAAGTTTAAGGAGGGAAAGCTTAAGGAAGGGGAAGTATAAAGGAGGATAAGTTTAACGAAGGGGAAGTATAAAGGAGAGAAGCATAAGGAGGTAGAAGTATAAAGGAGGAGAAGTTTAACGAGGGGAATTTTAACGAGGAGGAAGTATAAAGGAGGGGGAAGTTTAAGGAGAGGGAAGTATAAAGGAGGGGAAGCTAAAGAACGGGAAGCTTAAGGAGGGGGAGTAAAAAGGAGGGGACGTATTTATGAAGGAGGAGAGGATTAACGAGGGGAAGAATAGTGGAGGGGAAGTTTAAGGAGGGAAGCTTAAGGAAGGGGAAGTATAAAGGAGGATAAGTTTAACGAAGGGGAAGTATAAAGGAGAGAAGCATAAGGAGGTAGAAGTAAAGGAGGAGAAGTTTAACGAGGGGGAAGTATAAAGGATGGGAAGTTTATGGAGAGGGAAGTATAAAGGAGGGGAAGCTAAAGAACGGGAAGCTTAAGGAGGGAAGTAAAAAGGAGGGGACGTATTATGAAGGAGGAGAGGATTAACGAGGGGAAGAATAGTGGAGGGGAAGTTTAAGGAGGGAAAGCTTAAGGAAGGGGAAGTATAAAGGAGGATAATTTAACGAAGGGGAAGTATAAAGGAGAGAAGCATAAGGAGGTAGAAGTATAAAGGAGGAGAAGTTTAACGAGGGGGAAGTATAAAGGAGGGGAAGTATAAAGGATGGGAAGTTTAAGGAGAGGGAAGTATAAAGGAGGGGAAGCTAAAGAACGGGAAGCTTAAGGAGGAGAAGTAAAAAGGAGGGGACGTATTTATGAAGGAGGAGAGGATTAACGAGGGGAAGAATAGTAGAGGGGAAGTTTAAGGAGGGAAAGCTTAAGGAAGGGGAAGTATAAAGGAGGATAAGTTTAACGAAGGGGAAGTATAAAGGAGAGAAGCATAAGGAGGTAGAAGTATAAAGGAGGAGAAGTTTAACGAGGGGGAAGTATAAAGGAGGGGGAAGTATAAAGGATGGGAAGTTTGCAGAGGGAAGTATAAAGGAGGGGAAGCTAAAGAACGGGAAGCTTAGGAGGAGAAGTAAAAGGAGGGGACATATTTATGAAGGAGGAGAGGATTAACGAGGGGAAGAATAGTGGAGGGGAAGTTTAAGGAGGGAAAGCTTAAGGAAGGGGAAGTATAAAGGAGGATAAGTTTAACGAAGGGGAAGTATAAAGGAGAGAAGCATAAGGAGGTAGAAGTATAAAGGAGGAGAAGTTTAACGAGGGGGAATTATAAAGGAGGGGGAAGTATAAAGGATGGGAAGTTTAAGGAGAGGGAAGTATAAAGGAGGGGAAGCTAAAGAACGGGAAGCTTAAGGAGGGGAAGTGAAAAGGAGGGGACGTATTTATGAAGGAGGAGAGGATTAACGAGGGGAAGAATAGTGGAGGGGAAGTTTAGGAGGGGAGTATAAAGGAGGGGAAGCTTAAGGAAGGGGAAGTATAAGGAGGTAAGTTTAACGAAGGGGAAGTATAAAGGAGGGAAGCATAAGGAGGAGGAAGTATAAAGGAGGAGAAGTTTAACGAGGGGGAAGTATAACGAAGGGGAAGTTTAAGGAGGGGGAAGCATAAGGAGGGGAAGTTTAAGGAGGGGGATTGTCAGGGGTAGTATCAAGGTAGAAATAATCGCAAAGGGTGGAAATATCTAATTTCTCGCAACTAAAAAAAAATTTTTTCACCAAAAATTTGTAAAAATGTAAGGAGTAGGTATATGGTGAAATTTTGGTGGAAATCGGACCAACGGTTGGCCGCAGCGAATTTTTTAAAATTTCAAACAGTCATATCTACGTCATTTTTCGAAATTAAAATCGCCCACGTTAAATTTGTTACTGACTAAGAAAGATGTAAAAATTTGGTGAATATCGGTTCAAAACTGGCAGTGAAGTGTTCCGGAAAAAATACTACGGCCGGCCGGCACCACAGACAAAGTTGAGATCGGTGGAGATCCAAAATCAATTTTGACCCTGCGGGGTCTGGAAGACCCTTCCCAAAAACCCGACATGAAGGGTAAAACAATAACTTCTAAGGCAGTTAAAAGCTTTCATAAATTAGAATAGAGTTGGGAGTGTAACATTAAGGACGTAGGATCGACTCACACTAAAGAGCATTTTTTTTCTTAATTTTCTCAATTTACCTTTAAAAAAAACTCTTTTTTAATCTTTTTTTTTCTGAATACATTTTCCGGCAAAAAAGTCGGCGTTGATCGCACCGGCGACCTCGCACGGTTGATCGAATAACGATTGATCCAGGGATTGCTTTTTAAGTCTGGTCACGTATCGGTAGGATTAACTCAGTCAACTTGTTTGTAATTAGCACCCGTATATTAACGTACAGATGCGAAAATTAATTAATACCATCTTCAAAACATCATTATAACGGTAGAAAGACGAGTAACAATTTCAATCGTCGAAAATTGCACTGGGCGAAGAAATCAGCCGCACTTTTTGACCGGCTAAAATGGGGATCCCTGATCTTGAGTTTTCTTTGCACTTCGGAAGTCAAAAAGCTGTCAACATCCACTTATTTTTCCAGCACGTTTGTTTTAGGGATATGTCTACGAAGTCTTCGTTTCGTGACTTTCCCCCTTCCCAAATTTTTGAATCTCATTGCGGGAACATTAGAGACGAGTCACGCAACATCATAAAAACGTCAGCAACTGAAAATTTTCCATATTAAATTTTTTTCTTTTCTTCCGTAACGTTTTTAACGCTCGGTAACCACGGGAGGCTGAATAAATTCAATTTTGGAAAACAGGCTTCCTACAAACAATGCACGGTGACAAAGGAGGTTCCGGAGGTGAATTGAGGAGAAATTGGATGAGGAGGGAAAAGGGGTTTTCCGACCCTCCCCCCAAAAGTAAAGGGAGTAGTCAATTGTCTCAAACCTTTTCAATCCCTCTCCAGAGGCTTACGAATTCTCCCAGACCGTACTCACCTTATATTGACATACACAGTCCTCAATTTTTGTTAAACCCTAATTTTTAGGTCTAAAAGTGTTTACATTAGATTTGTTCGTTTGAAACACTTGGTGCATGCGCAAAGGATTTGGACGCCAAATTTGACGTCGTTTAAATCGTTGGTCCGTCAAATCTGAAGTCATCTTTGACGTGAAAATCCTTCAGCAGTTTCAAACTGCGGTTGGAACAAAGCTATTATTTTATGAATCAAATTTTTTGTTCAATTAATAGGTTAAATCTTTCAAAATGGACTGGATAATTTTAAAAAGAAGTCTGTGCAAAATTTCAAGTTGATTGGCCCAGTTATCTTGGCTATAGGCCCGTGGCCGTGAAATCGGTGAAAGTTACAAAAAAAAAATTCTTTCTTTTTTATGCCATTTTTTAGATGTTTTTGACTTTAGATAGTGGGTTAAATCTTTAAAAGAAGTGGTTAAAGTTGAATGGAAGCTCTGTACAAAAATTGAAGTCAATCAGTGCATTAGGAAAGGCTGTAGCCCTTGTCTAACGGAAGAAAGAGGAAAACAAGAAGAAGAAGAAAGCGGATACGCCCCAAAACCTGAGTTTTCAGATTTTTATATCTTGCCTCCCTGTGGACGATTGACTTGAAATTTTCAGCATTTATTGATATATATCACAGAAGATTCGTACCAAATTTCAAGTAGATCGGTTCCAGGGAGACATGATATAAAAATCTGAAAACTCGAGTTTTTGAAGCGTATCCGTGTTCTTCATGTTTTCCTCCTTGTTCAGTTAGGCAGGGCTACAGCCTTTCCTTGTGCACCGATTGACTTGAAATTTTACGCATTCATTGATATTATATCAGAGAATATTCGTACAAATTTCAAGTTGATTGGTTCACAGGAAGCCGAGATCTCCCCAAAAATCAATCTAGCAAAAATTATCAAAAACTTGAAATCGTCATATTGGAATAACAGTGGTAACCAAAAATATTTTCAGTTTTTATCCTAAAGGGGTTTAAATAGTGGGTTAAATCTTTTAAAAGGATGTGGCTAAGTTAAAAGAAGCTATGTTCAAAATTTTAAGTCAATCGGTGCACTAGGAAAGGCTGTAGCCTTGTCTACTGAAGAAGGAAGAAAACAAGAAGAAGAAGAAATGGATACGCCCAAAAACTCGAGTTTTCAGATTTTTATATCTTGGCTCCCTGAGGACCGATTGTCTTGAAATTCTACGCATTCATTGATATTATAGCAGAGAAGATTCGTACAAATTTCAAGTTGATTGGTTCACGATTTAGGCTCCAAAAAAATCATTCCAGCAAAAATTATTAAAACCTTGAAATCGTCATATTGGATTAACAGGGATTAAAGTGGTCGGGGGAACTGACAAATCTTCTCTTGTCGCAGTTTCAATTTCAAACTCCTCCCGGAATTGGGGCATTAGTCTAATTAATTTCGACGTTTTCGTACACCCCCGCTGACTTTTCCAATCAAGGAGAAATCACGGAAAAGCTTTTTCCCCTCGCACGATTATATTTAACCACGAACAATTCAATATAACTGAAAATTCAATTAATTTTATTACACATTTCTTCAAAAAAATCGATCGTAAAAAATTACTCGAACCCAGCTTTCCGGTATAAACGCTCAATCTGGAGTGTCATTTTTTTGTTCTCTAAATCGATAAAAACAATATACCCAACAGTGTTTTTGTTCTCTTTTTATTAATTTCAGAGGCGTTTAAAAATCATTTAAGTTCACGTTAAATTTTAAAAGAGAAACCGTAACAATTGAGGTTTTGCTGATGGCTTTCTCTCGTGACCCGCTACAAATGACTCTTTATCATCACATTTCTTTCCCCCAAAAAAAGATATTCTAAAAATTTTTCTCTCGAACAATTATTTTATCTGAGAGTAAATAAAACGTTTTCGCGTTCATCGAAAATGATTGCATGTCATGGGAGGGAAGAAAAGGGAAGCCCACATTTTAACTGACAGTTCTTCAACCGCTTTTCCACTTTCTAACTAGAATATGAAATTTCTGCTTTTGAATATTATTAATCTTTTAGGTGTAGATAAAATATAGAACTCCCACTATGTTAATAATGCTACCTAATAAAAAGAAATTTATTGCTTATATTTTAGTCGGAGATATTAAGTTGAAGATTAAAAAGGGTTTTTGAGGAAGAGAGTAAAGCTGTGAAGTCGAATAAGTCAGAGAGACTTATATTGTCGTCGGGCGATTTTTAAGGGGCTCCCTTCATCTCCGTTACATATTATTTACCCCTGAAACCTCCTTTTCAACCGTGAATCCTCTTTTGTCAATGAATAATGTTCTTTTTATAACCCTATTCCGAAAGGTTGAAAAGGTCCCTTCTCCTTTTGCTGTTAATATTTAAGAGTCTCATCACCCCCCGTTTCATCGCTCCAAGGTCTCCTTCACTTTTAGGGCAATTCTGTTTTCTCGAAATTCACTTTGAATTATAAAATTATTATCACGATTAAAATTATTTATTATTTTCATTTAATTTTCCTCAGCATTAAATTGTAGAGGGGAGCAAAAATTGAAGAAATCTCATGAAGTCTAGAGAAAAATGTTTCTCTAGGGCGAAATTTTGACCAGAAGACATCCAAAAAATCCAATTAAAAAGGCGTTTTGGCCAAAACTTAAGAAAACTTTTTGAAATAGGGACAAAAGGTTTCTTTTTCGCCGAAAAATTTATGTTATAAAACGGGTATAACAAGGGTTCCGAGTAGGGGAGACCGGGGCAGGTTGATACGCGGGGTAGGTTGATACAGTGTGTCCTGGGCGCGAAGTTTTTTATTACGCACCAAAATCATGTAAACAAATTGTCTAGAACGTTCTCCTCGACTTGCCCGCGCGCGCTCGGCACCCCACGCCTTTCACCCCACCCTTGATAAGAGAATAACTGTTTTTCACCCTTCGGAGTAATTTATTTTGATCCGCTTTGAGTGAATTTTTCAGCATCTTAAGCATTTCGGATCGTTTTCAAATTGTATTTTTGGATTCAACAAAGAAAAGGCAAGTAGAATCTGTTTTATTATTTTTAAAATATTAGTTTTTATGATAGTTTTTAAATAATAACTAGTGAATTCCCGACGGGGCACGTTGATACAAATATCGTGGGGCAGGTTGATACGGTCACCATGCTGTATCAACCGCATGGTGAACCGGATCCGGTGTCAAAAAAGAAAAATAAGTGTCAAAAAGATTCAAAAAAGCTGATAGTGAATTAGAAGATGAAGATTCTCTCTGCCTTGTTTGCCTTAAGGCCTTTTCAAAATCAAAACCTGGGCAACAATGGATACAATGTTTAGAATGTAAAAAATGGGCTCACGTCGAATGCGGAAACGACGATCCGATGTATACTTGCAAAAATTGTGAGTCGGATATCGAATTACATTTAGATAGTGATTGAAAAGTACGTTATTTTTAAAAATAAACTATTTAAAAATTACTTTTAGTTACTGTATCATCCTACCCAGCCATGTATCATCTCGCCCGCATACGGGGCATTTTGATACAAATTGAAAATTTTTTTTAAACTGAAAAATAATCTAAAAAGCAAAATTTTTTTAAGTTGATAAATTTTGGGTGGTATATGAACGTTTACTTAATATTAATAAATTTTTTCGAAATTTTTTTAACCATAAGGAAAATTTTTAAAATTCAAAACTCAAAAGTGTATCGTTTAGCCCCGGTCTCCCCTACAGTGAATAGAGAAAAATTAAAATATGGTAAACAAGGGTTTACTTGACCGAAAAATCGAGGAAAAAGACATTTTTTTTTGTAAAATGGATTTTTTTGTCAACCAAAAATCAAAGAAAACTTCCAAAAATTTATTTTATTACGGCTTCCCTGATCTCCTCGTCATGCTTAAAAAATGATTTGAAAATTATAATAAATTTAACTGATGAGGCTTTTTAAGCCGAACCCGGTCGTGAAATATTCCTGTTCATTATTTTCTCTTCCTCTGAAGTTTTTGTACTACGAGTGTTGCAAACATATTAAGCCGTATAATTTAATTTAAAAAAATAGTTTTCACAATTTGAATTTGTAGGAACGGGTTTGTAAAGTACTGGTTTGAAGAGCTTCCAACGAAAACTTCCTTAAAGTGAAGAATAGGAGGGGAAAGTATAACGGAGGGGACGTAAAACGTAGGGGGAAGTATATGGGAGGGGAAGTATAACGGAGGGGGAAGTATAAGGGAACGAAAGTATAACGGAAGGGGATGTATAAGGGAGGGAAAGAATAAAGGAGAATTTTCCAAGTTCTTTTTTTCGAAAATTTTCAAATTTTTTTTTTCAAAAATTTTTCAGTTTTTTTTCGAAAAATTTTCTAAGTTTTTTTCGACAAATTTCCCGGTTTTTTTTTTCGAAAAATTTCCCGGGTTTTCCTTTTTTTTTCGACAAATTTTCTAAGTTTTTTTTTTTCGAAAAATTTTCCGTTTTTTTTTTGAAAAATTTTTTAAGTTCTTTTTTTCGAAAATTTTTTTAAGTGTCAAGGTAGAAATAATGGGCTCTTTGGCCTAGGGATGTGCCTCTCGTAAAGGGTAGAAGTACGAAATTTCTCCCTACTAAAAAAAAGTTTGGAGTATTCTTAGAAAAAAAAAACACAATAATTGGTTCCCCAAACAATGAATATATTCAAAAATCATGAAAAAGTCGCAAAAATTTTTTAAAGAGAGTATTTTCTAGCCCAAAAACCAGAGGAAAACTACCTAAATCAAAATTTTGTTTTTCAGGCTGCCGCGGCCGGCCTGCTGGCGGGGAAGACTTCCGCGTTCCTAGATTCTTGATTTTATTTTGCCAAAATTTATAAGTTTTCTTTATGGATTTGAAGATTTTTTCCTTTTAGTGAAGTTCCGCATTGGATTACTCCAGTCATATGGCCAAATAAACTCAAGTAGTACTCTGTACCCTAAAGTAGAAAGCTAAGACGTTTATTTACGTTGTAGGCCTTGTCGAACTTGGCTGTAGATAGAATTCCGAAATTCTGATCGCCATGGAAACCGCTCTGTTGACTTTAGGCGTCGTGAGTGAAGCCACTTTGCGCTTCCTCGCGCTTTAGGTAAAGAAACTCGTGCGAGGAATTTAAACAATGGTCCGCGTAAACGATCCTTTGTACTCTTCCGCGAGAAGGGGGCGGGTTTGCCTTTTCACAAAAAATAGAGGAGAAGGGAAAACAATTTTATCCCCCTTTTCTCTTGTTGATTACACCGTTTGCTATGAAAAAATGATGAGGGTTAACAACGACTTGTAAATATTGTGCATAAAAGAACTAAATTGGCTGATAGCGGCTTTCCCCTAAATAATCCCCACAATTTTAATAGCTAAAAAGTCAACATCAAAATTACTTAAGGAATTTCGACAAAGCGGAATGTAGCCTAATCCGTACTAATCTCACTTTCTTAAAGAAGTTATTGTAATACCCTCCACGTCGGGTTTTTGGGGAAGGGTCCAGCAGACTCCGGAGGGTAAAATCGAATATTCATCAACTTAGTCTGTGGTTCCGGCCGGCCGTAGCATTTTTTCCGGAACACTTTACGGCCAAGTTTCCAACCGATTTTCACCAAATTTTCACAAAACCTTCCTTAGTTGAACAAAAAACGAGAAGGATTTTTGAATATCGAAAAAATGGCGGAGATATGAACGTTTGAAATTTTTTAAAAACTGCGCTGCGGCCTAACCGTGTCAGAGTTTGACATTTTTTTGGTTAGATTTCACCAAATTTTCACCAAATACTCCTTATAGTTTTACGAATTTTTGGTGTGATAAAAAATAATTTTTTTTTAGTAGGGAGAAATTTCATACTTCTACCCTTTGCGAGAGGGACATCCCAAGGGCAAAAAGCCCATTATTTCTACCTTGATATATGAGTTTTTGAAAAAAAAAGTACCTGGTTTGAAGAGCTTCCAACGAAAACTTCCTTTAAAGAGAAGTATCTATATAGGAGGGGAAGTATAACGGAGGGAACGTAAAACGTAGGGGGAAGTATAACGGAGGGGGAAGTATATGGGAGGGAAAGTTTAAAGGAGAATTTTCCAAGTTCTTTTTTTCGAAAATTTTCTAATTTTTTTTCTCAAAAAAAAATTTTTTCCGAAAATTTTCCGAAAAATTAAAATAAAATAAATTTTTCGAAAAAAATTATTACATTTTTACTTCCCCTCCTCTAGACTTTCCCCTCCTTTCTACTTAAATTTTAGTCTAGGCAGCTCTAGACTTCCCCCTCCTTGAACTCCCCTCCTTTATACTTCCCCCTTCTTAATACTTCCCCTCCTATATTGCTCCTTCTCTTTAAGGAAGTTTTTGTTGGAAGCTCTTAAAACTATGTATAGTACATTCACTGGTAAATAGAATACTCTAAATATATAGAAATAGAATAGAATACTGGCTGAGATGATTTTGGAACTTTTTTCAAAAAGAGGATATTTGTTATCAATCCACCGGTTCTTAGACTAGGCCCATAGAAATAAAAAGTTTTTTTCCCGTCTCACTGAAGCTTATAATCTCCTAATTCCGTTCCCTCCTGCGCAAAAGTGGTAGGGTTGGTTTGTAGGGAGAAGGAGGAGGGTTAAGCATGTAATGCTCGAAACTTTAAACTTGTATCTTCCCTACTTCTCCTCCGAGAGATAAAACAGCTATTTTAGAACAGCCACTTTCCCGCCAGTCGGAGAAGTTTCAATTAGTTTAAACATCAAGTTCGATGTTTAAAGTCTCGCGGTTTAACACGCAAGGATTTTTATAAAAACTTCGTATTCTAATGCTTTTCGTAAAAGGTCAACATCCTTCGCCCTTGATATTCCGGATTCTGGGACAAGGCAGCTACAAGTAGACGAATAAAAAAACTCGAGTACTACTTCTGATTATAATTATTTTCTCAAGTGTCCTTTAGCCTCCAATCCTTAACTCCAAAATTTTTTTCAACGAACCTAAACATCTGTTTTTCAACACTACAATTCAATAAATTACAGGAAAAGAGACTGTATTCGCTGAATTTAATCTAAACAAGCGTTTTGGAGATCATCGTGTTAAGATGGGAGAAAATGCAATGAATCAACCTGGGGCTTAATTTCGGTTGTCCGTTGCCGTTAGGAGGCCAAATAAAGCCATTCCGCGCTATATCATAGCCATTCACTTGTTTATCCGATGATTTATTAAATATCAGTAGGTAGAAAAGCGAAATTTTAAACGTGTTCATTAATATTTTGGATCTGATTCTCTTTTGTGATTTATTCGCGGTTCAAAACGCTTGTATTTATGTCAAAATCTGCTTTTTTCAACCCTAACTGTTTGATTTTGATTAGAAAAAAATTTTTTATTCAAATATTTTTAAGGTGGGTATTACGTCAAAAATAGTGTATCTTTCACACAAGAGAGCGCAGCACTGTTTATAGAAATTTTACATTCTTCTATTCCTTCCCTTATCCGTTCCTTAACTTAAGGTTTCAAGTATTAGGTGTACAAAATGAAACTCGGCTAAAATCTACAAAATTCAAATTTACCCTGTGGCTGAGTTTCATTTGTACACCTAATAAATAAAACTTGAAGGAAATTTAATTCCTATAAATTTGCACTCAATTATTTTTTTCTAGGATGCACCATTTTCGGAAAATAATTTTTTTTGAAAATAAAGTTATCTTGAAAACAGTGCGTCCTAGAGAAAAAATGAATAGAATAAAAATTAAGAGAATTAAATTTCCAACTGATTTTATTTAGTGCATTTTTTCAATATCTGTAACGGTTTACGATTTACAAGCCTTTAAAAATTAACCTTCTTAATGGTTATACTTCAATAACCTTCTCACACGGAGAAGGTTAACTTTTGATGGACTTTAACCCTAAAATGTTCAAAATTTTGAAAAAATGAACTACTAGGTGTAAAAAATGAAACTCGGCTAAAATCTACAAAATTCAAATTTACCCTGTGGCTGAGTTTCATTTTGTACACCTAATATAAATCATGTGTTAGCCAATGAGAGCCTCCTTTCGAGGAGTCCTGAAGGTACCTTAATAGCAACCTTAAAAAAATTGAAAAGGGAAATACGTTTTTCAACCTTAAGTCTGCTATAGACATCACAGGGGCTTAAATAAATCAACTTTTTCACCAAAGCTCTTCAAAAAGTACCTGCCAAGACAAAAAAGCCGACAATCCCATGTGGAATAAATGGAAAAAAAATCAAGCACTCGTTCCTCGAAAGCACTTTCTTCTTTAAGCAAAGATTTCCTTTTTTCCATTCTGCAAGAAAATAAAGGAAGTCCAATTCTCATAGAATAACCTCCAGTTTTGATCAAAGCGACTCCGGGCTCTTTTTTGGACTTTGACTGCCTCTTATCTCGCGTCTAAGAAGGCCTTAATTGCTTCCCTTTCAACTCGAAAAGAACAACAGCACATGTAAAAAGGAAAAAAAAAAATCATAAGGAACAAAAAATTATAGAAGACGTAAACATTTGAACAAATAAAAAGTTATGAGAAATGACTAGAAAAGGAAACGGCGTCCAACGTCCACAACAAAAAGCTTTTAAGTTTTTCCTTTTCTCCCAGGCGAAAAACTTTTATTCGTACGCACTCAATGCATACGGGAATTCTCTTTTCTCTTTATTTGTTTAACTCTTTAATTATTATTCTCCGACACCCTTTACGGGAAGGCTGTTTAACATCTGAATGTTCCTACCCGTCTAACACAATTTGCCTAAATCCCATTTAGAATTCATCACACAAAAGGAACCAGAAAGACCCCTTTTTTAGAAAAAAAATATAATAAAGTTCCATTATTAATAGAGAATATTCAGATTGCATGAGATAAAACAGTTAAAAAGAACTTTTGTTAATTTTTTCTTTCTACTCAAAATCGTTAAGAACAAACTTTATTTAATCATCACAGGTTATAACAATTTAAAATAGCGTGCAAGTAATCAACAAGTACAATTAAATCTTTTCTAAAAATAAAAATTTAATTCTCTAATTTCAACATGGGAATTCAATATTTCATGAAAGGAGAATCCGATATCCTTGGTTGATGAAATTACGTTGAGGTGGAATTAGGTTCATACATAAGGTGTACGATTAATATAAAAAGGGCTAAAAAAGTTTTTTTTTGGAAAATAAATTATATTTAATAAAAGGAGAATATGGTGGAAATTTGGTGAACATCGGACTAATGGAGGAAAAATGCCGGATTGTAATTGTGTCGAAAATTGCGAGGCAGCAGAGCAATGCGCATGCGCGATTTTTCTTCTTCTGTTTAGCTGTCTTTTTTTGTGCACTCTTCAAAACAAAATGCGAATTTGATACTTACGGAAATCCGAAAAAAAAAGCGATTCTTGAATAAAAAAAACTTTGAGGAGAGCAGAGTTCCATTCTGCATCATTAATTTTTTTGAAATAAAACTAGGGGTTATTTTTTCCTCTCGCAAGGAAAGCTCGTTTGGAGAGGAAAAAATCTAACGATCTCTCCTTGCGAGAGGAAAAAAAATGAATTTTTGAAAAAATGCCGGAACTAAAAACACACGAAAGCTCGCGCATGCGCATTATATGGTACCATTAAGTCATAATATGTATGTATTAGGTGTACAAAATGAAACTCAGCCACAGGGTAAATTTGAATTTTGTAGATTTTAGCCGAGTTTCATTTTGTACACCTAGTAGTTCATTTTTTCAAAATTTTAAACATTTTAGGCGTTAAAGTCCATCAAAGTTGACCTTCTCCGTGTAAGAAGGTTATTGAAGTATAACCATTAAGAAGGTTAATTTTTAAAGGCTTGTAAATCGTAAACCGTTACAGATATTGAAAAAATGCACTAAATAAAATCTATTGGAAATTTAATTCTCTTTAATTTGTATTCTATTCATTTTTCACTAGGACGCACTGTTTTCAAGATAAATTTATTTAAAAAAAAATTATTTTACGAAAATGGTGCATCCTAGAAAAAATAATTAAGTACAAATTTATAGAGAATTAAATTTCCTACAATTTTTATTTATTAGGAGAACAAAATGAAACTCAGCCACAGGATAAATTTGAATTTTGTAGATTTTAGCCGAGTTTCATTTTGGACACTAATAAATAAAACTAGGGGTTATTTTTTTCCTCTCGCTAGGAAAGCTCGTTTGAAAACACCAGGGGGTTAATTTTTTCCTCTCGCAAGAAAAGCTCGTTTGGAGAGCAAAAAATCTGACGATCTCTCGAGAGAGGAAAAAAAATAAATTTTGAAAAAACGCCGGAACTAAAAACATGAAAGCTCGCGCATGCGCATTACATATGGTACCGTTAAGTCATATGTACATTATATGAGGCGCTCCGAAGACGAAGGGCGAACTCGACAAAACGTAGTTTCGAGATATTCGCATTTTAAAGTTATCTGTTAAGGGCGAACTCGACAGAAAAGTCACTCTCAGGAATTTTCGTGGCGAGATTTTAGAATCATCATATAATCATCATAGAATCATAGAGAAAAGGGTTTTTAAAAATCACCAAATCTCGAAAAGAAAAAAAAAATTAAATAAAAAAGGTTGAGAGTAGAGCTTTGCCGCATATCGGTTTTTACGTATTTAAAGGGGAAAAAAGGGGAAACTCAATATAAAAATTACATGGGTGTATTCTTCAAAAGGTCTAGAATCTGAAAATGAACAAAAAAATTGTCCGATGTCGAGTTCGCCCTTCGTATTCGGAGCGCTCATATGTACCTTAAAATCTGAAAAGAAAGATTTACCTCATCGGCTTTTAGTACCTATAGTCTGAGCTAAATGGACTAATGGAGGGAAAATTATGCCCAATTGTATTTATGTCGAAAGTTATTCTTTATAAGGGAAAAAAGTTGAAAATTTTTATACGTAGTATAAGTTTTTTAAATTAAAATCTTAAAAGATTTACCTCATCGGCTTTTAGTTTAATCTGAGCTAAACGGACGAATTTAAACGGAATTTACTTTTAGGTAAGGTTGTACTCAAAAAGTTTGACATTAAGTAAGATTTAGCATTTTCCACCCCGTGTTTGAAATATTATTACGGGCTCAACTTTAGAGCCGCTTTAATACCGTCTCCATTAGGTTGATAAATTTTAGAAGACAACCACCGGTTAGAAAAATATTCTTTCCCTCCTTTAAAATCGCTTGACCCGAAAAAATTTTGATTTTTTTCACATCAAAAATCGCTGTTTTTCTCCCTAAAAACACGTTCATCATTTGAAAAAAAGATTTTTTGAATTTTTCACGAGGTTAACGTGCTAGAATCTCGGGGAGAGGCCTTTAATAAA
Organism: Orius insidiosus; assembly: GCA_014119065.1. NCBI lineage: Eukaryota > Metazoa > Arthropoda > Insecta > Hemiptera > Anthocoridae > Orius > Orius insidiosus. Next base: position 33,631 of record JACGAQ010001395.1, on the reverse strand, counting down.
ACGGTCGTGAATAAACCACACAAAAGGGCTTAAAATCGATACGAAATATTAATTACTTAAAATGTTTGGCCTTCTAAACAAACATTAGGTCATCATTTACATAAAGAGATTTATGAATTATAAATGATTCATTTGAAATTTTCATCAAATTGTACCCGACTTTTGATAAATTTAAGGACTACTTGGAAAGAAAAGATAATGCGGAGGAAAAGGGCCAAAAGTACGGTAAATAAGGGATTTCTTGGGGGTGGGGGATGGTTTTTGCGTACAGAAAAAAAAGTCAATTGAAAAAGTAAACTTGAACGTTTTTACCTCGATGGCTGCATGAATTTTAAACGATTTAATAAAGACAAACAAGGAGCGCCAGTTTATGGTTCAATAGTGATTTTAACAACGAAGCAAATTACATGTTTACCAACATCAGCGTTCGTGGTGTTTAAGCCCAAACCTTCTCACAGAAAGCCTTATTTATGACCTAGATAAATTCAGTAATTAATTATAGGAAAATTGATTTTTTTTACCCCAAACTTATATTCAACGGAGGATAAAAAAGATGAACAATTTTCGTTCAATCAACGCCACCTTTAGGGAAAAAAAAACTTGCCGATAAATTGACCCGATTTATCATGAAAGTTTGAACAAAGAGACGTTTGTACCTGTCACTTTTGACGTGTTCTTGTACACCCATACACCGGGTTTTATTATTGATTTTGAATTATTGGCCCACTTAGAAGTTAGCAACATGATTTCAGGTTAAGGAAATGTTAGTAAAAGGATAAAATTTAAAATAAAGGACTACAAATTTAATTTTCTACGAACTTTGTAGAATTGTTTATTAAGAAGGTATTCTTAGGTAAGAAGTTGAGAATATGTCCTAAAATCAAGTGAAAATGGGGAAAATTAAAAGAAAAACAGAGAAAAATGTGCTAATCAAGTAAGGTGTGTTTTTTATTTCTAAAAATCTAAGGAAAAGTCAGTCGTCTTAGGAAAAAAGATGTGAAACTGTCAAAAAAGAGGGTGTTTTTGTGATGAAATAAGGATAAAAAAAAAGGTATTCTTAGGAAATATGAGGTGTACAAAATGAAACTCAGCCACAGGGTAAATTTGAATTTTGTAGATTTTAGCCGAGTTTCATTTTGTACACCTAGTAGTTCATTTTTTCAAAATTTAAACATTTTAGGCGTTAAAGTCCATCAAAAGTTGACCTTCTCCGTGTAAGAAGGTTATTGAAGTATAACCATTAAGAAGGTTAATTTTTAAAGGCTTGTAAATCGTAAACCGTTACAGATATTGAAAAAATGCACTAAATAAAATCAGTTGGAAATTCAATTCTCTTTAATTTTTATTCTATTCATTTTTTCTCTAGGACGCTGTTTTCAAGATAAATTATTTTTAAAAAAAAATTATTTTCCGAAAATGGTGCATCCTAGAAAAAATAATTAAGTACAAATTTATAGAAATTAAATTTCCTACAATTTTTATTTATTAGGTGTACAAAATGAAACTCAGCCACAGGGTAAATTTGAATTTTGTAGATTTTAGACGAGTTTCGTTTTGTACACCTAGTATACAAACTACCTTATTCACCTATCTTCTAATTCAAATTTAATATCGTATCTATTCAATTCTATTGCATCCAGCTGTTTCAATTTTACTCTCAATCCTTTGCTTCCTCGCATTAAAATATGTTCTTCTTGCTTTCCTCTTCAGCTAACTGTAGCTCTCTAGTGCACCGATTTCTGGAGATTGGTACAGATCTTTTCTGTTATCACATTATGTGCTGAAAATGTCAAGTCGATCGGTACACATGTGCCGAGATATAGTATCAATAAATATGTGAGTGGGTCCATCTAAAAAGGGGATTTTCGCTTTCTAGGCCTAAAAATCAAGGAGAAAAAAATGGAGGTGTAAGACAGACTGCAATTTAGTTATCTTTTCCTGAGGGTCTAAAAGACAGAGTGGTTACTTTGAATTTTGCTTTTGGTATTTCAAATGAAAATTTGGTTAAAGTTTGCTTTGAAAACATAGTTAGTTAATATTTGTTATGGTATCCGTTAGAATTCAACATGTGGTTCATTAAGGAAGCGGGTTAGATTAGATTTGTCGTGTCTTTGATCGAGGAGGCGAGAAGAAAGGGAGTAGCTCTTTTGGGTTCGGGCCTCTGATTGCTGACAAGGCGGGCAGCCCCCTCTTCCCGCCCGTCCGTCCGCCCGCACATCTCCCGAGGGAAACCCAACTTGTAGAAGCCGGCGCATGAGCTTCTCGTCTGATCGATGCGGTGGGGGGTGAGCGACGGAGAAAGAAGAAGGAATGAGAGTGTGAAGGATCCTTCCGTTCAACGTGTTTGATGAACAGCTGTTTCTTACAGCTGGCGACCCTCACCGTAAACCTCATCGACCACTCTCAATTTTTTCTTTGTTAAAATATGACTCCAAAACTTTTTCTCCAAATTGAACGTGAAAAATCCCATAATAAAGCTCATTATTGGCACAATCTGAATTTCAAAAGTTTGAACTCCCATTGCGTATGGGGAGTTGACAATAATAGAAGTTCGGGAAAAGTCCTCACGAATCGCTCTCCCCCTCGCGTTTCTACCAACTTTTACCCGACAATTTTCACCTTTGTCCTATTGCGGATGGAAACTGGGAACGATAAATCACATCACAAGTTTTCCAAAAAGCAATTCAACGATTGTCATAATTTTTAATAAAACTTGAAGGAACTTTATTTTCTATTTTAGGGCCCATGGGACACCGTGAGATTTTCCCACAAGAACATCTTACTTCCTCAAAAGAAAATTACTACAATACTCTCGATAGATGTTTTAACTTCCTTAAGTTTAAACCTACGTCGTTTTTTTTTTTGGGGGGGGGGGGGGAATCAAGAATTTACCGATCTCAACTTTGTTTGTGCTACCGTCCGGCCGTCCGTAGCATTTTTTCCGGAACACTTTACGCCACAGTTTTCGACCGATTTTCACCAAATTTTCACACAGGTTGGTTTTTGAATTTCGGAAAAATGGTGGAGATAATTTAAAACTAAAAAAATTCGCTGCGGCCGAACCATTGGTCCGATTTTCACGAAATTCTCATTTTATGTTTTACGAGTTTTTGGTTAAAAACAATTTCTTTTTAGTAGGCAGAAATTTCATACTTTCACCCTTTGCGAGAGGGAAATCCCTTGGGCAGATAGCCCATTATTTCTACCTTGATATATGAGATTTGGAGAAAAAAATCAGAAAATTTTTCGAAAAAAACTGCAAATTAAAAAAAAATTTTTTTTTGGAAAAAATTAGGTAAGTACCTACATATAAAATTTTTGAAAAAAAAAAAAAAAAATAAATTGAATACATGAAATTTTTCTTCCTCTCTTTTGTACTTCCCCCTTAAACTCCCCCTCCTTTGTACTTCCCCTCCTTAATACTTCCCTCCTATATGTTTTCTTCTCGGAAGTTTGCTCTTTAAACTAGTACTTTTATTGGGTCTTCTAGGGGTCAATTAAAATTAAATTAAAAATTATAAAAAAGTCTTTCAATTTGAACATTATAGGTCTAACCAATTTTACCAGTTTATCAGAATTAAAAAAAAACCTTCATTTGAGTAAGTTTTCCGGCAGATGTCATCAAATTTTGAATGAATAGAAACTTTAATAAAATAATCAGAGCGTAAGGGTCGAATCGTTTTCGGGTAAATGGTTTCTCGTAATGGTAAAATACAGATTTAACCAAAATGTCAATTTTCAGGGCAAGTTGCCGGATTTCACTAATCGTGGCTTTTAGGGTTTGAAAATATCTCCCGATTTCTCTCAATTATCCTTCTAATGAAGCAATTAGTATTCTTCCGAAAAAATTTCAATTTTCCACGATCCCTTTAATTTGATTAAAAACCGATGAGAAAAAAAATGTTTCACGGCAACCTTCAGCGCGAGTTTAAACAACTTTTCCGACATAATTTACCAACTTTACAATATTTATGGAAGGCCCTTGCATAATAATGTGGAATAACATGAAAACCACGTAGTGCGCATCCTCCCCCGCACCAGTTTTCCCTATTTATAAAATATAAGCCATGAAATGTAAACGGCGTTACCTCGACCGTTTTGAAATTCAATTGAATTCTATAGCAGAGGCTCTAGTCTGAAACCTGACAACAAAATCTCGTTAACAATTCAGAAGAGGGGCCCCCAGGTCCAAAAACTTTACTTTATTTTCACGTCCCAATTTTCAGACCCATTCCAATAAAATATAAAAACCGTGACAACTTTTATTTTAACTTTAGAATAGAAAAATAAATAAAAAGGGATTTAAAAACAGGAGAAGTTGTAAGTGGGGTGTTTAATCATTGGAGAACTCCCACGGGATGTTAGTGACGAGTTTACGTGTTTTATGAGATACTAATTATACAGAATTTAATCAACGTTTTCTCTCCTCAACCCCTGAGAAATCTATAACGAAAAGCAATTTGTCTTCAGTTGTTTGGATTTTAACATGGACGTCCATCGACGCAATAAGAGGGAGAGCATCTGGTGGCCAGGTGGGTCCCACCACCTGCCTCTCATTGTACACGCGTTTTCTTGCTCAGCGCGTGCGACTTGACCATTTTTTACGCAACCTTAATTATCTTTTTCTCACAAACCTACAGGGTGTCCCAAATAGTGGACGAGCAACTTCTAGAAAAAAAAAAGTTAAATGAAAACCCCCCTTATTTTGGAGAAGGAATCGACTCAAATTGGTAGATTTTGGTTTTGTACAGGGTGGCGCAGAAGGTGCTAAATCGTATTTTAGTGGGAACCTATGTTTTTATTTTAATCGATTCTACGCACAATTTTAAGCAACTTTTACTTAGGTCATTTTTTCGATTGGAGACTGTTTTTTTTTTGTATGAAATTTGTGCACACTATAAGCGAGAAAACGATATCAGAAGTGGGATATCGAGATGAGGAACTATAAGTGAGAAAACCGATATCAGAAGTGGGATAACCGAGATGAGGAACCTATGATGAGAAATCATCAGAAGTGGGATATCCGATATCAGAAGTGGGATATCCGATATCAGAAGTGGGATATCCGATATCAGAAGTGGGATATCCGATATCAGAAGTGGGATATCCGATATCAGAAGTGGGATATCCGATATCAGAAGTGGAATCCGATATCAGAAGTGGACCGATATCAGAAGTGGGATATCCGATATCAGAAGTGGGATATCCGATATCAGAAGTGGGATATCCGAATAGAAGTGGGATATCCGATATCAGAAGTGGGATATCCGACATCAGAAGGGGATATCCGATATCAGAAGTGGGATATCCGATATCAGAAGTGGGATATCCGATATCAGAAGTGGGATATCCGATATCAGAAGTGGGATATCCGAGATGAGGACTCTATAAGTGAGGAAAAGATGGATATCCGATATCAGAAGTGGGATATCCGATATTAGAATTGGGATATCCGATATCAGAAGTGGGATATCCGATAAGATGTGGGATATCCGATATCAGAAGTGGGATATCCGATATCAGAAGTGGTATATCCGATATCAGAAGTGGATATCCGATATCAGAAGTGGGATATCCGATATCAGAAGTGGGATATCCGATATCAGAAGTGAGAAAAACCGATATCAGAAGTGAGAAAACCGGTATCAGAAGTGAGAAAACCGGTATCAGAAGTGGGATATCCGACATCAGAAGTGGGATATCCGACATCAGAAGTGGGATATCCGACATCAGAAGTGGGATATCCGACATCAGAAGTGGGATATCCGACATCAGAAGTGGGATATCCGACATCAGAAGTGGGATATCCGACACATAGAAGTGGGATATCCGACATCAGAAGTGGGATATCCGACATCAGAAGTGGGATATCCGACATCAGAAGTGGGATATCCGATATCAGAAGTGGGATATCCGATATCAGAAGTGGTATATCCGAGATGAGGACTCTATAAGTGAGGAAAAACGATGGATATCCGATATCAGAAGTGGGATATCCGATATAGAATTGGGATATCCGATATCAGAAGTGGGATATCCGACATAAGATGTGGGATATCCGATATCAGATGTGGGATATCCGATATCAGAAGGGGATATCCGATATCAGATGTGGGATAACCGAGATGAGGAACCTATAGGCTATAAGTGACAAAAAACCTACGAAAAAACCTACTCGTATATCAGAAGTGGATAACCGACATCAGAAGTGGGATACCCGCATCAGAAGTGGGATAACCGATATCAGAAGTGGGATATCCGATATCAAATGGGATATTCGAGTTTTACGAATTTTACTTTAACCGAATTCACTATAAACGAAATCAAGTTTACATAAAGCGATTTTTATATGCAATTTTTATCTGAAAGGGCGAAATGTCGGTAAGGAAAGGGGTGAGAATCGAGACATTAGGGAAGCTCTCAAGAGACAGCGCCATAGGCTCTTTTCTGTCTTATCAGCCACTCGAATATTCTTAAAAATTAAAAAAAAAAAATTCTTATTTAACGGATCTCAAAGAAAATTTCTTATGACCCCGAAGACAAAACATGAAAAATGATCTTTAGCTATCATGAGGTTGTCTGTGGTGCTGGCCGTCCGTCGTATTTTTCCCGGAATACTCTTCATCGAAATTCATCAGAATCTTCATTTCATGGTAATCTTGAATATGTCGAAATTTGCAAAAATGGCGGAGGTATTTTGTCTTTCAAACCACAAACTAAAAGCTTTCTTTTCTGATTAATAATCTTTTTATACGTACCAGGCTGTACCTATGGTCTTAAACGTCAACCCTACTCCAGAATACGCTTTATCGCAACCTCAATAGAAGGGGACCGATTGTCTGATATTGAACGCACTCCCACATGTGTTTAACACTTCGTTACTCACGTGGACAAAGTTACAAGTTTACTCACCTCGGGTCTGGGCGGACCGAGTATTTAAATTAGTGAATTATTGTCCAAAACGATGTAAACTTATTAAATACTCAATTTTTTGATCACTTTTAACGTTTTTCTTTTGATTTAATAAATTTAAAAATTGGAAATCAATTATTTTGATTATTTATTGATGACTTGAAACTTGCTCCTCCAAAAGTGTATTCCTTCAATCTTACACTTTTCAAAAATCGATTGCATATATAACTAACTTCCAATTGCTTTTCAAGGTGCTTTTTTTTTAATAATTGAAATGCTAAATATTCTTACAAAAATTACACATTATGCAAAAAAATACGTTATATATTTGGAAATTGAAATTAAATATTCTAAAAATGCAGTATCAATTTATATTTTTGTAACATGAAACCTCGGGTCAAATTGACCCGAAATTATGTGGTTCTATTGGTTCAAGGAGTAAAATGGCGGGATAAAATGACGTCATCGGGTCCCTACGGACCCGAGGTGAGTAACCACGTATCAATAAAAAAAGGGGAAATTAGAAAAAAAAAATATATTTTGTTACGTAGTTACTCACGTCGGGTCAATATGCCTCTCTTAGCTATAAATTTTAGTATTAGAAAGTAAAACATAACCTAACAGTAGCTCTTATCAAATAAATAGAATAGATAAATCCATTGGGCAATTTGAGAAGCATAAAATTAAGAAATATTGAAAAAACAGACAGTCGGGTCCGCAGGGACCCGACGTGAGTAACGAAGTGTTAAAAAAATTTATACAAAAAATCCTTACCAACCGTTTCTGTACCTGAAACAAAAAAAAGTTTGTTTAGAATAATTTTTTTTCAGTTTTCTTGGGGTTGAATAAGAAAAAAGCCATTTCCTAGGTTCAGTAATGCTTAGTACACCCTTGGGGGAGACCATCGTAGAAATAACCCGGGAGAACTCGCTACCTTAATGGACTTCGTTATGTCTCAATCTTTGACTTTGTACGCACATGGTTTAAATCAAAGTCAAACTTCTTGCATAAAATTAAAGTTTTTTACAATTTTTACAAAGCAGGTAAATAAGGTGAAAGCCTCCATTTGGGGACCAAAAGTACCTAAAGTCTTTTCAAACGAGGAAAAAACCGAGAAGCTATGATTAAAAATTGCTTTCTGCAGCGAATTCTTAATTTTTTTTAAGTTAGAAAAATAACCGCCTTACATTATAAAAGATAAAAACTAATCATTTTCATTAATTGAAAATCTTGAAAACGCTGACTTCGTAATGGAGGCTTAGCGGTTGCGGTGGAATCGAAAACGGTCGGAGTAGAACCCCATCCCCCATCGGTTTTAGAAGTCTGATTGGGAACAAATGAATATTTTCCGCTCTAATAATGTTGAAGGGACGGCGGGGTCGGTTTGTTGAAGACTAAGCCAACAACACCGGAAAGCTCTCCGGCTCTGCCTATTCTCATCCCGACCACTTTTCCGTCCTGAGGCCTCCGACTCCTTTTTTAATCGCCACCCTTAATTGCTCACCAGAATTATTCCCGCTTTACTTTAGAAAGAAAGTTTAAAAAAAAAAAAGATTTTTTAAAATTAAATAATAATGATCCAACAGACCTTTATTAAAAATGCAGCAAAAATATGAGGCGCTCCGAGTACGAAGGGCGAACTCAACATCGGACAAATTTTTTTTTTCATTTTCAGATTCTAGACCTTTTGATGAATACACCATATAATTTTTAAATTGAGTTTGCCCTTTTTTCCCCTTTAAAATACGTAAAAACCGATATGCGGCAAAGCTCTAACTGCGATATCCGAGCGGGTACGAAGGGCGAACTCCACATCCTAGTCCACAACCCCCCTCCTTTTCCCATTCCAGGGCATGACTTTTTTGTTCAGTTCGCCCGTAACATAAAACTTTAAAATGCGAATATCTCGAAACTACGTTTTGTTGAGTTCGCCCTTCGTACCCGGAGCGCCTCATATAAATCCTCACATTCACGACAAAGGAAATGATTGATAATCTGGTAAAATGGGCGATTTTTGGCGAAAAAAACCGGGGAAAGCGCTAAGGAATCCTATAAAAAATGTATTTTCTGGCTGAAAAACTGAGGAAAACTGTTTAAATGTGGACCCGAAAAATCTGAAGGTCCAACAGACCTTCAAACGCTGGAAAATGTATAAATCCTCACATTCACTACAAAGTAAAATGACTGATAACCTTAAAATGGGCGATTTTTGGCAAAAAAACCCCACACAACTGAGGAAATCTGCCAAAATTTTGACAAAAAGGTTTTTTTTAGCCAAAAAATTTGAAGGTTTAACAGATCTTCATTAAAAATGCAGCAAAATACATAAATCCTCACATTCACGACAAAAGGAAAAAGACAGATAATCTGGTAATATGGGCTATTCTTGGCAAAAAAACGGAAGAAAGCGCTGAAAAAAAAACCAATAAAAAAGGTGCTTTCTGACCGAAAAACTTAGGAAAACTGTCTTTTTTTCCAAAAGGTTTTTTTTAACCAAAAAATCTGAAGGAAATCCAGCAAAATATATAATTCCACACATACAAAGAAAAATGACTGATAACCTAGTAAAATTGGCGATTCTTCGCAAAAAAAACGAGTAAAGCGCTAAAGAATCCAAAAAAAAAGTATTTTTGACCAAAAAACTGCGGAAAACTGCTTAAATTTGGAACAAAAGGTTTTTCATCTAAAAAATAGGGGCACACAAAATGATTAGTCTTGTAAAAACTAGTTTAAAAAAAGGAAAACACTGAAGCCAAATAAAAGTAATTTTCAGTCAAAAACTGCTTAATTACCTCAAAAAGGTTTCTTTTGTCCAAAAACAAAAAAGGTTTGTGAAAAAAAAATCCAATAATTTTTCACCGGAAAAGTGCCCATAGTTCAATGCTTGTTGCCATATTTTTAATTAAATATTGATTTTTTTTTCTCCTAAAGTTACTTTTGTTTTTGTTTAAAAGTTTTATTTACTCTCGGGGAGTTCAATTATTCCTAACACAATACTTCACTTTTTTCAATCTCTATTTTATTGGTCTAGAGCGTTGGTTGCGGTTTATTTTGGATTTTTTGAGCCAAAAAAAATCTTAAATTAATATTAATTAATGAAAAAATAGTGTCTTAATTTTATCATTATTTTTCAGACGCAATATGCTAGTCAAAAATTTCTAGGACTAATAAGGGATTTTTTCCCCCATTTTTTTAAAGAGCGGATTTGGATTTTGAATAAAAGTGACGTTTGATCTTTCCCTTGAAAAAGGACTTTCTGGAATTATAGGTAAGCCTCCGCCATTTGATCTGTTCTAATTACAAGAAGCAATTTCCTCGGAATTCCTCCAATAGCAACAAAGGGAACACTAATTGATGGCCCTCTCGTTTATGGTATTTTCTTCACTTTGAAATTCGCTTTAGAATCAAAATCAAGGAATTTCTGAGCCAATCTGAAAATTCAAAACTATGACACCAAGCTGTTCTTTATTTATGTGAAGTAAAAAAAAATTGTGTTTTTTAAATGTTGGTATGCCAATATTAAAAATTGTTTCCTCTTGTCAGATTTTTCTGTACATTTTAATCTCTTTCCCACAAATTTTTTCCTCATTCCTTTAAAGATAAAAATTGAATTCGTGCCTTGTGTACTTTTTAATTTTTACTCTTATTTTTTCCATTTACATACTTTTCAACGAAAATTTCACCTTTTTAAAAATGTTTGTTTTACTTTATCCCCAAGTCCGATGGGAGTTTTCTGAATGGGGAATTATAACTTCCTCTCCCTCCCCGGTTTATGAGGCTTTGAATCATCCTACAGTGTTTATCTTGGCTTTTCGTCGAAAAAAAAAGTGTTAAAAAAAGAGAAAAATTGCTTGGCGTGTAATAAAAAATCTACCTAAAATTGTGTTTATAATTTATATAGTTTTTATTTCCCCTTTTAGGATCGATCGGCAATTTAGCCTTGGCTAAGAACGATCAACTCCGCTTGATATCGTTTCATGGGTTGTTATCTCCCCTTATAAATGTTCTACCCCAAAATAAGCAATCTTTAATCGTGTTTACGGTGTAAAATTAGGACTTTGAGAAATATTATCGGGGGATTATGTTTTATGAGATAGGGGACCATGAATTCATGAAAAAAAAAATTTTTTTTTCAAGGGTTTTCAAGTGAGACAAATGTGACATTTTCTCAAAAAGTACAGGTTTTCAAGAAGGATAGTAGCTTTCGCCGAATACGTGTCGACATATTGCGGTTCGCCATAATGCATTTGACCATAAAAGAGCAGAAATCGCGAGTTACCGTTCACCATAAAAAGTCTGCTACACAACATAAAGAAATAGTCGAAAACGTTCACCATAATGCATTTGAACATAACACATTCACCTTGAAGAAAGATTTAACACTTGTCGTTTCGACATACAGGTGTCGAAAACATGGCAAGCTTTTGTTAAAAGTGTTTTACGAAAAAAAGTTAAATGTAAACCCCCCGTAATTTAAATCAAAGAATTTGATGGTGTAGTTTAAAATCCGCCTGGATATACAGGTGTCCCAGACACAACCTAACTTCGTTATTTCAATGAGAACCCCTATTTTTATTTCAGATTCGTAATCTACGCAAAATTTCAAGTAGATTTGAGTACTCATATGACGATTTTGGACAACCTTTAAAAAATGTCAAATTTTAGCGTTTTTTGCTCTAAAATCCGTTAAAATTGACCTAGGAGACTCGTTTTTTTTTAATTCCACTTATTTTTTCCCGAAGAATCCAACTGTCTCAAATTTGAGCATCTTCGCATTCAGCATCACGAGATTTCGTCGCTAATGGCCTTTTTTCAAGTTTAACTCCAAATTCCATACTTCAAAATGGAAATTAGCGATTTGTTGACGGAATTTTAATTTTTGATGCATAACCACAAAAGACGCTGTAGCTCTTTCAAAATTTGTGGTCCGAAAGAAAAAAAATTCCTTTCAACAAGTGCTAATTTTCATTTCTGAACTAAAAATTTGGGTTCTAACTTGAAAAAAGGCCATTAGCGACGAAATCTCGTGATGCGGAATGCGAAGAAGCTCAAATTTGAGACAGTTGGATTTTTCGGGAAAAAATAAGTGGAATTAAAAAAAAAACGAGTCTCCTAGGTCAATTTTATGTTAGATATTAAAATCAATTTGCGTATAGCAATCAAAATTAAAATAAGGTAGTAGCTTTCGCCGAATGTATACATGTCGACAAAATGCGGTTCGCCATAATGATTTGACCATAAAGAGCAGAAATCGCGAGTTACCGTTCACCATAAAAAGTCTGCTACACAACATAAAGAAATAGTCAAAACGTTCACCATAATGCATTTGAACATAACACATCTCACCTTAAAGAAGAGATTTAACACTTGTCGACATATTTTTCGTTTCAACATAACGCAGTTGAACATAAATGAAACTTTCATTTTCAAAGAACTTTTCGTTTCGCCATAAGGCTGTTTCTGTCGTTTGGGCATAATACATCTCACCATAATCCATTGACAGCGAAAGAGCAAGCCTATTTTTGCCGTTTAAAACGCGATTATGGCGAAACGACAAAAACCTTGAAACTTCAACCACACTTCACCAATTTGCACATCCTCGCGAGAGGAAAAAAGTTGTGCCTAAAAACGGCTGATCCCATTGGCTGCTTGCTTCTTCCTAGCTTATGGTGAGACACTTTATGTGAATTGCATTATGGTTGAACTGTCAAGTTTTATGGTTTTTTCGCGTTTCCCCATAATCGCGTTTTAAATTTCGAAAGTAGGCTTGCTCTTTCGCTGTCCCTAGTTTATGGCGAGATGTATTATGCCCAAACGACAGAAACAGTTTTATGGCGAAACAAGTTTAAAGAGAGGCTTTTTGGTGAAAGCGTTATGGTGACTTGCACTTTTTTTTATGTCGACTTACATTTATTGAAAAAGTCGTTTGGCACTTTATGTTGAAATTATGCTCAAAATTTTTGACTTTTGAGAGCTTTATGTTCAATTGCATTATGCCGCATTATGGTGCTAGATTTTTTTTATGTTGCTAATTTTATGTTCAACTTTAGGGTGAAATGCGTTATGTTGAACGGTGTCCTCCCTATTTGCCGAGAAATCTTTCCGACGTTTTCAAAATTCATAGGACCCAATGCGCCACTGCCAAGTTGCCATATTTCCTGGCTGAGCCATATTTAAAATAGATAATTTGACACGTGTAAAACAAATCCAATTATCCATAACTGAGCAAACAATCTGGCTTAAAGCGATCTGGCTTAAAGGGAGCGAAATCCATCAGCTTAAATAAACAAAGTGGTTTCTAGACTTTACTCTTTTTTCCCCCCCTTTTCTTTAAACCTTCTAATTAAAGGTTCAAATCCACGTTATCTTTTCCAACTGTTTATTTCAATGAGAAAATCGACCTGAGTTTCAATGAAGCTTTTCTAGTGCACCTTCTTAATCCACTTAAAGGGACTCCAAATCCTTTCTTCTCATGGCTTCCTTTTATTTTTTATGAAAAATATTTTACACGGGGGAAAAAATGGTGTTTAATTAAAATGGGAGTTGATTTTCGAGTGCTTAGCGAATGGCATTAATGGACGGCGACCGCAATGTTGTTTCAAAATAGAGTGCCCCTGACGTCAGCCGTTTTAATTTAATTGAAAATGATCATCCCCACCATCCTCTTCAAATCAGTAAAACCACACTGACAACAAAACTAATTTTAAAACCGCTAATTCTATAAACTGTTTTATTTCCCCCGCCGTAAAATGAACGTTTTTTAAAAAGGTTTCTGAAAATCTGTATTCTTTAAAAGGTTATTAGATGAGGAAACTTTTCCGCCTATCACAGGTTGTTTTTTGAAAGTAATGAAGGCTTCAAAGTAACTAAAACTTTTGTGATGTTTATAATAAGACTTTCTTTTTAAGTATTTCCAACTTGATCATTTGTTCAAGGGTACCACAATAACGTTTTAAAAAGTTTAAAAATCAAGTAGGATCAAATTCGTTAATTTGTAAAAGAAGTTATTGTTTTACCCTCCACGTCGGGTTTTTGGGAAAGGGTCTTCTCCGATTACTGATTTAAACTTTGTCAGTGGTTCCGGCCGGCCGTAGCATTTTTCCCGGAAAACTTTACGGCCACAGTTTTCTACCGAATATCACCAAATTTTCATAGTGTACAATCTTCCTGAATAGTTGAAAAATAAATTATCGTCGGCGATTTTTGATTTTCGGAAAAATGGCGGAGATATGCACGTTTAAAATTTTATTAGGTGTACAAAATGAAACTCAGCCACAGGGTAAATTTGAATTTTGTAGATTTTAGCCGAGTTTCATTTTGTACACCTAGTAGTTCATTCAAAATTTTAAACATTTTAGCGTTGTCCATCAAAAGTTGACCTTCTCCGTGTAAGAAGGTTATTGAAGTATAACCATTAAGAAGGTTAATTTTTAAAGGCTTGTAAATCGTAAACCGTTACAGATATTGAAAAAATGCACTAAATAAAATCAGTTGGAAATTCAATTCTCTTTAATTTTTATTCTATTCATTTTTCTCTAGGACGCACTGTTTTCAAGATAAATTTATTTAAAAAAAAATTATTTTCCGAAAATGGTGCATCCTAGAAAAAAAAAAAAAAAGTAAGTACAAATTTATAGAGAATTAAATTTCTACAACTTTTATTTATTAGGTGTACAAAATGAAACTCAGCCACAGGGTAAATTTGAATTTTGTAGATTTTAGCCGAGTTTCATTTTGTACACCTAATAAAAACTGCTCTGTGGCCGAACTCTTTCCCCAATTCATACTTTCCCCTCCTTTATACTTCTCCCAATTCATACATCCCCCTCCTTTATACTTCCCCCTCCTATATTTTTTCTCCTCTTTAAGGAAGTTCCCGTCGGGGCTCCAGTTTTTTTTTGTCACTTGCACCTTGTCAAAGATAATCTATTTCTTATTGAATAATTCATAGGGACATTAAAATGGAGCCGAAGGTACTTACCGACGAAACTAAATAGCGGGATTATTCTAATCCGGAATACTCGGTTTGCTGACGTCTCCCACAATAAATCCCGTGATGAATCCCCCACTTCGAGGTTATTCTTACCGGCCGACTTCAAAACTCAATTTTCTCCACGATTTCAGATTTTCCGTTTCATTTAATACTTTCTTAATAGTTTCAGAATCAATACGAAAAATTTTTAATTCATGTATTTCGCCAGCAGATGTCTCTGGATAACTTTTTAAGGTTTTTTTTTATAAAAAAATTCTTGGCGTTTTGATTTGATAGAAGGTGACAAATGATTTCTCATTAATCCCTTGAATTCCAGGAGTTGTATGCCCTACGGGTGACAAGGAAGGTGGAGGGCTGAGGTCAAATATCGTTTTCTAACTTAATGCCGGTCCCTCTCGGCTTGTAAATGATCTTACTGTCGTACCAACTTGACTTCATTAGTCAGAAAGTGATTTATGCCCCGAAACCTTTTTTCTTTTCCCAGTTTAAAATATTTAACGATTTTCTAACGTCCTTGGCCTCACCAAAAAAGTTTTGTATATTTCGACAGGAATAAATTATATTTTTTTTATTCCGCACACAATTGGAAATCGACACAGATGGGCTTAGAAGAAGGAAAAAAAGCGGTGAGAAGACATAAATCAAATTCCAGTATAGAATTCCTTTTTTTTAGACAGAGGGGAGGAAAACATTTTACTTCAAATGGACATTTCGCGTGGCTGATTCGAAAGAGAAAAAAAATTTCCTTAGAAATACATAACTTGAGACTCCAAGTCAAAGAATTTGTTTAAAATATAAATACTCACAAAAAACAATATGACTTTTTTTTTCTTTGAGCTGAATATCAAAAGAGTGGTGTAAAAAAAATCTACCTAAAAAAAAGAAGTAAACATAATAAATTCCGATATCTATTCATCTCAAGCACTCTTTTGTTTTGATAGGATTTATTGAAATTCGCTTTTTTTTTCAATTTATTGGAAAGGGTGACGGAAAAGCAAATATACGTAGTGCGTGCCCTTGCGCCTTCTCCCTTTGTTTAGACAAACGTTTTTATTATTGGAACTACACATTTTTCTAAATAAAGAAAACAAAGGAATTTCGATTTGAATTTTGTCGGGGCGAAAGCGGGAAAACATAACGCATTTCACTCTAAAGCAGTTGAACATAAAAAATGTGCATTTGACATAAAAAATCTTTAGTTCACCATAGTGCGGCAATAGAACATAAAGCTCTCAAAAGTTCAAAACATAATGCATTTCAACATAAAGCGTTTCGCCATAAACGACTTTTTTAATAAATGCAAGTCGACATAAAAAAAGTGCAAGTCATCATAACGCATCTCACCATTAAACTTGTTTCGCCATAAAACTGTTTCTGTCGTTTGGGCATAATATATCTCACCATAAACTAGGGACAGCGAAAGAGCCTACTGTTTAAAACGCGCTTATGGCGAAACGACAAAAACCTTAAAACTTGATAGTTCACCATAATGCAATTCACATAAATCTCACCATAAACTAGGAAAGCAAGCATGCACCAATGGATCTGCTCGTTTTATGACACAAGGGGGTCAATTTTTTTCTCTAGCGGGATGTGCGAATTGCATTATGGTGAACTGTCAAGTTTTAAGGTTTTTGTCGTTTCGCCATAATCGCGTTTTAAACGGCGGAAATCGGCTTGCTCTTCGCTGTCCCTAGTTTATGGCGAGATGTATTATGCCCAAACGACAGAAACAGTTTTATGGCGAAACGACAAGTTCTTTAAAATGAAAGTTTCCTTTATGTTCAACGCGTTATGTTGAAATGACAAATTTCATGTCGAAACGACATGTTAAATCTCTTTTTGGTGAGATGTATTATGTTCAAATCAATATGGTGAACGTTTTCGACTTTCTTTATGTTGAGTAGCAGATTTTTATGGTGAACGGTATCTCGCGATTTCTGCTATTTTATGGTCAAATGCATTATGGCAGACCGCATTATGTCGACACGTATACATTCGGCAAATGAAAACGTCAAAAAAGGGAAGACCTCCAATAATTGGGAAAAATTTCATTCAAAACTTATGAACTGGTATTTTTGTCGACTGCAGAATCATTAGGGTCATTAACTGGGTGGTTTTTGTATCGTCTATGAGAGTCCATATGATGCTATAATCCTATGCGATAATTGGTCAAAGGGCATTTTGAACAGCTCTATTAATGAAACGCCCGTTTTCCTAATTAGAACAATCGGACTCGAGGTTCGTTAGTGTTATTGCGTTATTTACCGACATTAGAAGTGAACTTTAGCTAATGAAAAGATCCTTTGCAAATCATTGTTATACCCTCTTTTCGATTTTATCGTTATCAACAATAATATTAAAATTATAAAGGAATATTTTCGAGTAAACCGAGAAAAAACCTTTTTTTTTAACCTCCTGTGGATTCCGTGATTGAAAAAATATCATTTTTAGCCAGATATTTAAAGTATTCCAATCTTTGCTCAAGGTTTTTTTGGAAAAAATGTTTTAGTCGAAAAACAAGCTTTTCATTTTCAAAGGAAAATTTTTTCGGAAAATCTGCTCCCAATACCGCCTAGACATTTCCAAAATAACGAGAACGAGCTTTTGTAAAAAATTTTCCGACAGTTTTAGCCCTCAAATATAGGAAAGTAAAAGGGGCGAAAGTGCTGCGATCTCTTATTTTTGAAACAAAATTGTTCGGGCGGTATGATCCCCCTTAAGATGATGGCGTTTCTTGTATTATTTAATTATAAATATATAACTTCTTTAAAGAATTTATTGTGATACCCTCCGGTTCAGTTTTTTAGGTAAGGGTCTTCCGGAGGGTCAAATCGAATCTTTAACGAACTCAACTTTGTCGGTGGTGCCGGCCGGCCGTAGCATTTTTCCGGAACACTCCACGGCCACAGTTTTCAACCAATTTTCAAACTCTGGCTCATTAAAAATTTAAATAAAAACGCCGAAACTATAAAAAAAAGGCTCTTCATCGATCCCCGCATTTATTCCATCTGCCCTTGCCACAGAGGACAAGGGAATCGCATTTCACTCATGAATATTCACGTATATGTTAAATCCTTGTGGCACTGAATGGAGGAAATCCATTCGTACAAATTAGTTGTGGGCTTTTACTTTTAACTCAATATTTAGACAGAGATTTTTATCCCAAGATAAACGAGAGGGGAATTTTTTTTTAAATAATTCAAGCGGGTTTTAAGGAAGTTGGCACTTTTTGCTCCGAACCACTTCCTTCCTTTTATCCCTTCGAGTATAGGGGATGAGTTTTCAAAAGGTTCTGATATCATATTTCAAGATTTTACAATCACATAAATTTTTTATATTCCTAGTCTTCATAATAAGGTTGCAATAAATGCATTTCTGATGGTTAAATTTTTTTTCACAATTTTTGGCGTCTAAGGGCAAAAAATGGGCACCTACTACCCTAGAGTTTCCGCACCAAGATTTCGGTTATTTTTACGATAAAAATGTAATTTTTTTCACCCAATTTTTGGTGTCTAAGAGCAAAAAATGGGCACCTACTACCCTAAAGTTTCCGCACCATGATTTCGGTTATTTTACGATAAAAATGTAATTTTTTTCACCCAATTTTGGTGTCTAAAGCAAAAAATGGGCACCTACTACCCTAGAGTTTCCGCACCAAGATTTCAGTTATTTTTACGATTAAAATGTAATTGTTTTCACCCAATTTTTGGTGTCTAAGGGCAAAAAATGGGCACCTACCACCCTAAAGTTTTCGCACCAAGATTTCGGTTATTTTTACGATTAAAATGTAATTTTTTTCACCCAGTTTTTGGTGTCTAAGGGCAAAAAATGGGCACCTACCACCCTAAAGTTTTCGCACCAAGATTTCGGTTATTTTTACGATTAAAATGTAATTTTTTTCATTCAATTTTTGGCGTCTAAGGGCAAAAAATGGACACCTACTACCTAAAGTTTTCCACCAAGATTTCGGTTATTTTTACGATAAAAATGTAATTTTTTTCATTCAATTTTTGGCGTCTAAGGGCAAAAAATGGGCACCTACTACCCTAAAGTTTTCGCACCAAGATTTCGGTTATTTTTACGATTAAAATGTAATTTTTTTCATTCAATTTTTGGCGTCTAAGGGCAAAAAATGGGCACCTACTACCCTAAAGTTTCCGCACTAAGATTTCGGTTATTTTTACGATTAAAATGTAATTTTTTTCATTCAATTTTTGGCGTCTAAGGGCAAAAAATGGGCACCTACTACCCTAAAGTTTCCGCACCAAGATTTCGGTTATTTTTACGATTAAAATGTAATTTTTTTCATTCAATTTTTGGCGTCTAAGGGCAAAAAATGGGCACCTACTACCCTAAAGTTTTCGCACCAAGATTTCGGTTATTTTTACGATTAAAATGTAATTTTTTCATTCAATTTTTGGCGTCTAAGGGCAAAAAATGGGCACCTACTACCCTAAAGTTTTCGCACCAAGATTTCGGTTATTTTTACGATAAAAATGTAATTTTTTTCACCCAATTTTTGGTGTCTAAGAGCAAACAATGGGCACCTACTACCCTAGAGTTTCCGCACCAAGATTTCGGTTATTTTTTACGATAAAAATGTAATTTTTTTCACCTAGTTTTTGGCGTCAAAGGCCAAATCTAGAAATTGGGTTTGTTGGCTTCTCCGAAAGTCACTATTTTGTTTTAAAATTTGAAGAGTGGTAAAAAAAAATGTTTGAAAAGAAAAATATCAAACCCGGTTATGTCACATAGAGGATTTGTGACAGTTTATAGTTCGCTATATCGCTTATTTTCTTTCCCTCCCTTCGATATTACTTTTGAACTATCCTCGTATATACGGAAAGACCAATATCGTCCGGAACAAGAATCCCCCTTTTTTGTCTCTCTGATATTTCCTCCTCCGTTTTACCTGTTAATTCGTCTGTTCCCGACAATCGTGGTTTTTAGACAAAAGGATCGAGAGAGACGGAAAAAGGGAGTGAGTGAGAGAAAAAAAAGATGGAAGGGAACTTTTTAATTTAGAAACCCATCTTCCATCAGGAGATGAGCGAGAGAGTATAGGAAAAAATATTTTTGTCGCTCAACCGTTATTTTATTTACGTTACGCTACAATAAAAACTGTTTAATTACACGTAAACATACCTTAATTGCAAAAACCAAAATGCTATTAAATAAACTATATCTTCGCTTGTATCTCCAAAAAGGTACATCTTAGCCAAAAAATATATAAATAAAAAAGAAAGCAGACTAAATTTCCTATACATTTGATTCAATAAAATTTTTTGTACGACCAACGGCGCCTGAGTTATACTGCGGAGAAAAACAGCGTAAAAAACGAAAATTTTTTTTTGACAGGGGCAATGGACCGTGACTTTTTCGCGGTTTTTCCCCAGTATCTTCAAAACGGCACGTCGTAGCCAAAAATATATAAGTTAAAAAAGAAAGCTGACTAAATTTCCTATAAGTTCAATTCAAAACAATTTTTTGTACGACCATCGGCGCCTGATCTATACGGCGCGGCGGCGAAAAACAGTGCAAAAAACCAAAAAAAAATTTTGACCCTGGGGCGATGGAGCGTGACTTTTCACGATTTTTCCCTGTATCTTCAAAACAGTACGTCGTAGCCAAAAAATGTATTATATAAAAATGAAAGGTAATTAAATTTTCTACACATTAGCCCTAATCAACTTCATTGTAGGATCGGCCGTTTCCGAGCTGCAAAGCGCTAAAAAAGTTGATGAAAAAAAGCGTATTTTATAGCGGACTATAGAAAGGGGTGTTATCGCCCGTGATTGTACTTTTTTTATTTTCGCCTATTTTTTATTTTGTTCTGTCGGACGAAATTCGAATTATTAATTAAATAATTAATTTAATATTAGTCACGGATGGTAAACAATATGGACGTTGCACGTTATCCTGTCAGTCGAAATAGTAATTATTACGTTATGGACGTTCATTTTTTCAATGCATAATCCTAATCACGCAAATATTATTTAAGTAAAAAAAGTGTCTAGAAAATCGACCTTTCTAAGAATCGATTCGGTTGGCGTTATAACGAGACGGTATATGTAATAACGAAGGTAGCAACTCATTAGTTTTAACAGTCTCGAGATAGGAAACACTTTGAAATAGTGTCGAGTGGCGGGGGAGGGCAGTTTTGAGTTTCCGTTTTGTCGGCTCGTGGTGGAATTTGATAACGACGAGTACAAATGCCTCTGCATGACATCAATCATTCCCCTTTTCCCGCATATTTGCAAAAGGTAGAGTTAGTGACTCGCAGAACGCGAACGTACTTGTCACACGATCCACTGAATTATTTTAAATTTAAAATTTTACCTTTCATCTCCATGAAAGCAAAGCTCATTAAATTAACTCCAAACTTGGATCGCGCTTTTGGGAAACCCCAATTTTAATACACTTTGTACTCGTTCCTTCGGCCACCCGATGTGTTTCACTCAGCTTTTTGGACCAAAAAACAACTTTTTCTATAGATTTTTGTTATTTTTTAGAGAGTCTTTTTGCCACAAAACACGTTTCGCTTCGGTTTCATAGTGTCTATTAGCCAAAAAAACGTAAATTTCACCGGATTTTTAGCCTTTTTTGCAGTCTTATTCTATATTTTGGCCGATAATAACCCTTATTTTTTCCTAAAGAAGTTTTCACTAACTTTTCTCCTGAAAAAGTCCCTTTACGCCGGATTTTTGGTTTTCTTCCATTTCAACAGATTTTCGGCTGTTTTCCTTAAAAAGGTGTTTCACTCAGCTTTTTGGGCCAAAAAACAACTTTCCCTCTAGATTTTTGTGGGTCTTTTTGCCACAAATACACCGTTTGACACAGTTTCATTGTGACTATCAGCCAAAAAAACATCTATTTCACCAGATTTTTGAGCTTTTTATGCCGTTTTTTGCCACTAAACCACCTCTTTTACCCGATAATCGTTATTTTTCTATATTTTTCGTCCTAGCAACCACCTTTTTCCTTTTTCCGGGCGCTTTCGTCTGAGTTTTGGCCAATAATAACCCTTCTCCTTTTTTCCTTAGGGAGTTTTCACTAATTTTTCGGCTGAAAAAGTCCCTTTACACCGAATTTAGGGCGTTTTCTTCGATTTTCGGCTGTTTTCCTTAAAAAGGTATTTTACTCAGTTTTTGAAAAAAAAAAACTTTCATCTGTATTTTTGTTTTTTGAAGGTCTTTTTGCAAAAAAAAAAAACACCTTTCATTGTGTTTATTAGCCAAAATCCATTTCTAATTCTATTTCTGATCTATTTCACTAGATTTTTAGCTTTTTGTGCATTTTTTTGCCACTAAACCACCTCTTTTACTCGATAATTATTTTCTATGTTTTCGTACTAGAGACGACCTTTTTTCCGTTTCCGGGCGTTTTCCTCCCTTCTCAGCCTATTTTAAAAAGTTTTTTTTTGACCTAGTTTTTTCGGCTCAAAAAGCCCGTTTTCGCAGAATTTCTTGAAAGTGTTTTACTCAGTTTTTGGCCCAGAAACCCTCTGCATTTTTATTACTAATTGTTGAAAGTTTTTTGCCACAAAACACCCTTTGAAAAGGTTTTATAGTGTCTATCAGCCAAAAAAACATTTATTTCATCGGACTTTTGAGCTTTTTTTTGCAAATTGTAGGCCGAAAACCCGATAATCGTTATTTTTCTATATTTTTCATCCTAGAAACCACCATTATTCAGGTTTCAAGGGTTTTTCTCAATGTTTTGGACAATAATAACCCTTTCTGCCTATTTCAAGAAGTTTTGACTAATTTTTCGGCTGAAAAAGCCCCTTTTCTCAATAGATCTGAACGGTGTTTTACTCAGCTTTTCGGCCCAGAAACTACTTTTCCTCTGGATTTTTATTACCTATTTTTAAAAATTTCGAGTACTTTTATGATTAATTACCAAACGATAAAAATTGCATAATTTTATTATTTTTGAAGGTATTTTTTTTGCCTAAAAACACCCTTTGCAACGGTTTTATAGTCTTTCTGCCAAAAAACATTTATTTCACCGCATTTTTTAGCCTTTTTTTTTTGCAGATTGTTGGCCACTATACCCGATAACCGTTTTTTTCCTCTATATTTTTCGTCCTAAAAACCACATTTTTTCCGGTTTCAAGGAATTTTTCTCTACGTTTTGAACTATAATAACCCTTACCAGCCTATTTTAAAGAGTTTACCCCAGTTTTTCGGCTGAAAAAGTCCAATCGTTTAGTATCGCTAAGGAAACCCAGTGTGCAAGGGGCTTCATTTTTAAAATAAAAATATTTATAGAAAAGAGAATCGAAAAATAAACCTTTATCAAAAGTTATCCGGGTCTGTAATTCCAGGGGATCAGATACGAGGGTGCTGTACGCCCTTAGAACTCTCCCCCTGGCCAAAGCCATTATCAGCAAGCAGGGCAGTAAGCCATTCACAAGTAAGCAGGATTTCGAATAAAACCCTCTCGTTTCCCCCCTTTTTTTTCCTTTCTCTTTCGTGTATTTTTCAACCGAAGGATTTCCCAGTTGCCGCTCTATTACGGCGGCTCAATGAATTCCCTCTTTTCCGACAAAGATAAACAAACTTCAAAACGTCCCCTTTAATTAAATAACACTTGTCAACGTCAAAAAAAAATTTTGACGCCTTTTTTTATATTTTTAATAAAAAGTTTTCATCTTTGTAACTAATAAAAACTTTGTTCGAGTTATGATTCAGCGCTTTTCTTTTTTTCCGCTAGAACAAAGTAGGTAATTAAGTTGGGATTACGTTTATTTTAACGGCCCCTTCTTCCTCGCCCAACGTAAAACCATAAAAAAACATTAGAGGATTCGGCTTCGCTATACGGGATATAAAGGGTAATTGTGTTTTTAAATAAACAGTAAGAGAGCCCATCAACTTGAGTTAGTATCTCCGATAGAGGAACGAGGGCAAGACATTTTATAAGCATAATCCTACCATAACAATAATAATTATCGAACATTTTTAAAGAAAAATATCAACTTTTTTAACTTCCTTAAAGAAGTTATTGCGATACCCTCGACGTCGGGTTTTTGGGGAAGGGTCTTCCAGACCCCGGAGGGTCAAATCGAATATTGATCTTTACCGATCTCAACTTTGTCTGTGGTGCCGGCCGGCCGTAGCATTTTTTTCCGGAACACTTTACGGCCACAGTTTTCATCCGATTTTCACCAAATTTTTACACAAATTTCTTTAGCCGGTGAAGAAGAATGTAACGAGGGGATTTTTGAATTTCGAAAAAATGGCGGAGATATGTCTGTTTGAAATTTTAAAAAATTCGCCGCGGCCGAACCGTTAATCCGATTTTCACCAAATTTTCACCAATTACTCCTTATATTTTTTAAAAAATTGCCACTTTTTGATTACTATTTTTATTAGTAGGGAGAAATTTCGTACTTCTACCCTTTACGAGAGGCACATCCCTAGGCCAAAGAGCCCATTATTTCTACCTCGACACTTAGAAAATTTTTCGAAAAAAAGAACTTAAAAATTTTTCAAAAAAAAAAAAAAAAAAAAAAAAAAGAAAAAGAAGAAAAAACCCGGAAAATTTTTCGAAAAAAAATTTTTTTTTGCAAAAAAAACTTAGAAAATTTTTCGAAAAAAAGAACTTAAAAAATTTTTCGAAAAAAAAAAAAAAGGAAAACCCGGAAAATTTTTCGAAAAAACTTTGAAAATTTTTTGAAAAAAAAAAAAATTTAAAAAAACTTAGAACATTTTTCAAAAAAAAGAACTTCGAAAATTTTTCGAAAAAAAAAAAAAAAAAAAAAAAAAAAAGCCCGAAAATTTTTCGAAAAAACTAACTTGGAAAATTCTCCTTTATACTTTCCCTCCCTACTACATCCCCTTCCTTTATACTTTCGTTCCCTTATACTTCCCCCTCCATTATACTTCCCCTCTGTTATACTTCCCCTTCCTTATACTTTCCCCTCCGTTATACTTCCCCGTTCGTTATACTTCCCCCTCCGTTATACCTCCCCTCCCATATTATACTTCCTACTCCGTTATACTTCCCCCTCCGTTATACTTCCCCTCCCACATACTTCCCACTCCGTTTACTTCTCCTCCCATATACTTCCCCCTCCTATATAGACACTTCTCTTTAAGGAAGTTCCCGTCGGGGCCAGCTCCAGACTAGTACTTTTTTATCCCTCATTTTTTATCGGAAAGTTCAAGTGGTTGCTGTCTTTTTTTTAGAAGACTTGATTATGTATTGAAAACATATTAAAATATTCTAAAAAGAAACCTTGGTTGGACGATAACTTAGGAAGTTTAAGTCACGCAAGCCCATCTTCTTTTAACGATCCTTCCATACAAAAAAAAACCTTTTTAACGCCAATTTACGTCATGAAACCACAGTTAAATGTTTTAAAATGATTTATTATATAAAAGGGAGTTTATTTTGTAGTACATTCGTCTACGATTTGAAAACCCGGAGGTTTTCATCACTTGGAGAGATAAGGGCGGAGACAAAACCCTTCTCCGGCTATCTCGGAAAACGCGGGCTGACAAAGTAGATGCCCAACCCGACGAGTTTATGCAAACGTAAAGATAAGCCCTTTTCGACGCTCCTACGAAAGACACATCTATCGCTTTCTGGAATGATTTCTCAAGGTTTTTTTAAGTCAAAAATCAAATTTTCTGATCGTATGGATCTTTTTTGGGTGGAAAGTTTGGGCAGTGTTTGCAACTTAAAACAGTCCGACTTTGTTAACTTCCTCAAAGAGAAGAATTATGATACTCGAAAAATATCTTATGGAGAAATATGGGGTGTTCTAGCCCTTTCCGTGTGACCTGGATGGGCGAAGACCATCATTTTTTCTACCTTGTTTTCGGTAGTAGGGACGAAAGGACTAGTTTGAAGAGCTGCCATCGAAAACTTCCTTAAAGAGAAGGAAAAATATAGGAGGGGGAAGAAAAACGGAGTGGAATTATAAAGGAGGGGAAGTATAACGGAGAGGAAGTACAAAAGAGGGGAAGTATAACGGAGAGGAAGTATAACGGAGGGGGAAGTATAACGGCGAGGTAGTCCTTCCCTTCCCTTTGGTAGTCGCCAAGTCTACCTAGTACAAAAGAGGAGGAAGTATAACGGAGAGGAAGTATAAAGAAGGGGAAGTATTAAAGGAGGGGAGTATAAAGGGGGGGAAGTATAACGTAGGGGAAGCATAAAGGAGGAGGAAGTATGAGGGAGGGGAAGTTTATGGAGATATATGCCACGGTCTATGGAAGTCTACCTATTTTTCTTTTCAAAAAATGTTATAGGTACCTAAGTTTTTTTTAATATTGGTTTTCTTCGAAAAATTTTCCGATTTGCCCCCCCCCCCCCACAAAATTTTAAAAATATAAGGAGTAATTGGTGAAAATCAGACCAACGCAACGGTTCGGCAGCAGCGAATTTTTAAAAATTTCAAACACACTTATCTCCGCCATTTTTTCGAAATTCAAAAAGTCGCCCACAAGTTCACCGACTAAAGAAAATTTGTTGAAAATCGGTTGAAAACTGTGGTCCTACAGAGTTCCGGAAAAAATAGTACGGCCGGCCGGACCCACAGATGAAGATGAGAGCGGTCGATTTGACCCTCCGGGGTCTGGAAGACCCTTCCCCAAAAATCCTACGTGGAGGGGTATCAAAATATCTTCTCTAAGGAAGATAAAATGATTAAATTCCCTACTTTGGGTGAGTTCCCATCGGGGCATAAAATTTTATTTCTTAGACACTTAGCCCTGAAAAAAAGTAATCAAAAAATGTTTATCAGCTCTTTTATAAAGAAAAAAGAAATTTTATGAACCTTTTATTCAATAAACACTTCTTTTTTTTTTTTTCGTAGTGTCAAAAGGAAGTTCTCTCAAGGGAAAGATTCTTTGGGTTCAAAGCCTTCAACTTTCCAATACAAGAATCGCGATATAAAAATCTTTCTGCCGAATAAAAGAATGGAAATTGAACTTTTTTCCCTTTGTGTATTTAAACGAAATACTGAAATATTCCTAGAAAAAACTATTTTAAAACATCTTTCAGAAGTTAACAATTTATTATTAAATTTTAAGAAAAATTTTTATCAATTGATAAAACCGAGTAGTTATGAGTAGTGGGAGAATAGGAAGCGGTTATTTAGGTGATACACCCGGTACATAATGATAATGTAGTGGTCCACCGCAGGCGATAATTGCATTACTCCTGTTAGATGGATGTTTCTGTTATAAGAAATTTTCTTTTTTAGAAAAAAAAAATTTTATAAAAAAAAATACGTTTTATAAACAATTTGCATGATAATAAAACTCGTGTTTATATCAACGTCACCATTAATCTTGTGCAACTTTATTAAATGTAAATAAAATAATTTAATTTATTTGTCGTTTTGTGTGTCAAATCGATCATTCAGAAATTTTTTTAGTTCCCATGATTCAATTAATGGATGACGGAGGATAAGCCCCGAAAAGTCAGAATATCCGACTTAACTTTATCCCTTAAATGATGACTTTTATTTTTGCTTGTTGACAGTAAAATGTAAAATTGCGGACGGTTTTTATTGGCCTAAAAAAAAAAAAATTGACGGAAGGATACAGTTTTTGTATGCAGAAGTTTTGGGGTGAAAACACGAAAGTGTCGCTAAACTGCGCGTTTTTATACGATCCAACTCAGCTGAGTCGTATACGTGAACGACTCACTTCCCGACTCCGAGTGAACATAAGGTTATATTTTAGGAAGGTTAGTTCGGTTAGTTTCGGGTTCGGAAATCACCTAGTTTCTCAACAGATTGGCTAAAATCGAAGAAGGAAATTGATTCCGTACTTTTTGGAAGGATTTCGGAAGTATTAGGTGAACAAAATTTAAATCTACAAAATTTAAATTTACCCTGTGGCTGAGTTTCATTTTTACACCTAATAATAAAATTGTAGGAAATTTAATTTTCTATAAATTTGTACTTAATTATTTTTTTCTAGGATGCACCATTTTCGGAAAATAATTTTTTTTAAATAAATTTATCTTGAAAACAGTGCGTCCTAGAGAAAAAATGAATAGAATAAAAATTAAAGAGAATTGAATTTCCAACTGATTTTATTTAGTGCATTTTTTCAATATCTGTAACGGTTTACGATTTACAAGCCTTTAAAAATTAACCTTCTTAATGGTTATACTTCATAACCTTCTTACACGGAGAAGGTCAACTTTTGATGGACTTTAACGCCTAAAATGTTCAAAATTTTGAAAAAATGAACTACTAGGTGTACAAAATGAAACTCGGCTAAAATCTACAAAATTCAAATTTACCCTGTGGCTGAGTTTCATTTTGTACACCTAATAAAGTTAAAAAACTATCAAGGAAACTTAAAACCCACGATAAGTGAAAATTGGCGGGAACGTTTTGGAGATAGGTAATTTCTATGTGCTGTTATAGTTAATCAGAAAAACATGTTTCGATTCATGAATTAGCTCTAGTGAGAACATTGTGAACTAACTGAGTCGGAACGACTCCCTGAAACTGGTTTATAAAGCTTCTACGAGAAGACCTTTGCCGATTTGGGAGTCGTAAACGGGAAGGGCAAATTACGATTCCCTGAAACTCTTTAATAACTTATCTTAGAGGAAGTTAAAAATAGTGAGTTTTAAAGATTTATAAGCTCTTTATTATAGATAAGCACTTTTTCCAGAAGAAAAAGTCCTAAAATAAAAGTCAACGTGGGTATTAACTTTTTTTGTTATGAATGATGCAGATGTCCCTTAGTTGGGCCATGGGGATTCATATTAGGGATGCGGTGGCGTCTTTTGCGTTATGTAGAGAAAGGATTTTATGTTTTATGCCCTTACCTCTCCTTAAGCCCTATTTATTTACCGAAGAAAACGTCCAAAACTTTCGTGTCCAGAAAGACACAAAAGTCGCATTCACCCTTCAAGTTTCTTCACGAAAATACTCCCACGAGAAAACTCCCACAATGAGGAAAAATTACACTTTTAACACCATAAAAAAAAAAAAAACTTCGGAGATCTTCGTCAAACAAGGCTTTTAAAATCGAAACTGATCCTAAATGAATTCTGTTTGAGAATCGCTTTTAATATTCTGCCAAAGAGAGAAAGAGAGAAAAAAAAACGAAAATAACGAAGGGGCGTTGATTGGAAAAGCAAGCCAATCAGGCACTCGAATAAATAAACTTATTTAAATAAAATTTTATATTTTTTAAATAAAAGAGCATAAGGATTGAGTTCGCATTCGTCTAACTTTTTCCTCACATGAAATTTAAAATTTTTCCTATAATTGCTCAGGTTTTTATTGTTAGCTTTTTAATTAAAGGTTAAAAAAAGAAGTGCCCTTCGAAAAGTATAGAGGGCCTTTTGAACCATAGTTACGTGGTGGCTACCAATAAGAGACACTTCAAAATACAAAAGGCCTTCTATTCGACAGAGCGCCCTTTCATCTAACGATGACAGATACTCCATAAAAATGAAGGAGAGAGAAAAAAAAATCATATGTTTTTAGGTAGAAAGTATGGGGAAAACTTTCGAACATCTTGTAAAATGGGCGTTTGTTGGAGAGAAGTCGATGGAATTTGAAGGATGACGGCAGAAAAATGCCAAAAAGTACACCATAGCGGGTGGTTCTTAAGCCAAAGAACATGATAAAGAAAGGAAGATAGAGAAAAAGGGTACATGTGAGTTTACGATACCATAGCAACGCGCATGCGCGAGCATTCATGTGATTTTAGATCCCGAGTTTTTTCAAAAATTCACCATTGAGATTGTGTTTTTAATTGGTTTGATAACACGATGGGGTTAATTATTTTTCCTCTCGCGAAGATAGTTCGTTTGATAACACGAGGTGGTTAATTTTTTCCCCTCGCGAGAAAAGCTCGATTGGAGAGGATAACAATAAAACGAGCTTCCTTTCGAGCGGAAAAAATTAACCCCCTTTGTTATAAATCGAGCTTTCTTGCGAGAGGAAAAAAATAATGTTATCAAACGAGCCTCCTTACGAGAGGAAAAAATTTTGAATTTAGGCAAATCTCAGATGAAGTTTTGAAAAAACGCGGGAACTAAAATACATGAAAGCTCGCGCATGCGCATTGCTGTGTGTCACCCTCTTGGCTGCGCCTGCGCGTTCCCTGGTATCGTAAACTCAAATGTTTCAGAAAAAGTTCAAAAATAATTTGAAACTGGCGTGAACCAAAGCTTAAAAAATGCTTTTCGCCTGCAAACACGGAAAAAGACCGTCTAAACACACCAAAAGGCGTTTTTCGGAAAAT
This sequence comes from Orius insidiosus, assembly GCA_014119065.1. Taxonomy (NCBI): domain Eukaryota; kingdom Metazoa; phylum Arthropoda; class Insecta; order Hemiptera; family Anthocoridae; genus Orius; species Orius insidiosus. The sequence continues at coordinate 3,490 of JACGAQ010001395.1, read as the reverse complement.
AGCCTTTGGAAAACCCTAGAAAATCTTTTGACGGGAAAACAAAGCCTACAGAATGACTATGGCGTGTTTGATCGCAGTTAATTAACCAGGTTAAAGCATGTTGACATGATTTCCTTCATTACTTGGGTCATTATACCTCTCGAAACTTAGAATTTCATAACTTCACTCTTTAGTATAATTTAACCTTTCGTGTGAATTTTAATTAATCCGTTCATCCTGAAAAATTTTCAAAATTGTTACAGCCCATCTTCTTTTAAACAACCTCAGGAATGTTTCCCGGAATTTTAATTCTTTTAATCTAGCGGAAAAATATTTTAAACAATTTTTATACCATATTTTTCTTTTTCCTTTCTCTCGAGATATTAAGTTGGACGGAGTTAAAGTGCTTTTATCTTGAAAGAAAAGCAATGAATGGGGAGAAAAGAAAAAAAAATCTTGAAGTAGACTCATTTTGTGACTGCAAATGCACCGCATCGATTTCCTTAAAGTTTCTCTCAGATAATACCTTTCCCTTTTATTTTCATCGTTGAATAATCTCAAGATCTTGAAACTTTGTGTTTTTTATTTAAATCAATTTTTGAATGAGGGAAAAAATTCTCTTTTGTTAAAGATTTGCTTTTGATGATGGCCAGTTTGGTTTATAGCCTCCTTGGAATGTCTTACAACGTCGACTGTAAATTAAGATTAATGGAGAGTACGGCTAAGGCATTCTTATTAAACGCGGAGCGAATACTTGAATTTTTAAGTTGCCCCTTTGAAAAATTCAGTAACCGTCGCACTTTCTCTAGCGGAAACTCTTAACTAACGAAAAACGACGAATCTTCATTTATTGGAAAACGAGATTTACCCATTATCCCGATTTTTCGGAGTTTCTGAGGCCAAAAACCTGGGGTAAAAATCCCAAAAATTGAATTTGTTGGGAAAATGAGCACAAAAAACAACAATTTTGGGGGGAAACCACCCAAAAAGGATTTTCCTCGTAAAAAAACTTGAAAACGTCCAAAGGTTCGGGAGTTTAGGTGCCAAAAAATGAGAAAAACTCCCTAAAAATTGGAAGCAATACACCAGTCAATCTAAACATAGAAATGGTAAATAAAAGAAAAAAATTGTATTTTGTTTTTTGACGGAAATGTGTACGGGAAGATCCCATGAGTATCCCACATCCCACCTTCTTCGTTGGCCGGGAGGAGAGAATTTTCTCGGTTTTTCGCTTGTATCTTCAAACGGTACGTCTTAGCTAAAAAATATAAGTTAAACAAGAAAGCTAACAAAATTTCTATAAATTTGGTTATTAAAATTTTTGTACGACCAACAGCGCTCGAGCTACGCGGCGGCGAAAAAATGCAAATAAAAGAAATAAAATTTTTGATCTTGGGCGATGGAGCGTGACGATTCGCTGTTTTTCGCCTGTATCTTCAAACGGTAAGTCGTAGCTAAAAATGTATTTAACAAAAATGAAAGGTAACTAATTTCCTACAAGTTATACGAAATCAACTTATTGCAGGATCGGCCGTTTTCGACCTGCAAGCTGAAAAAAGTCGATGAAAAAAGCGTGTTTAAAATCGGAAAAAAAAAAATCATGGAAGGAGCGCCAAGGGGGCCACTACATAGCGAGAGAGCCCCCCCCCCCCCCCCTTGGCTATAATTAAAACTTTATACGTAGTACTAAAATAAGTTTTTTTTTATTAATTTTTATCTCGAAAAGTTATATTGTAGGTATAAAAAAAAAGTTTGTAATCTGGAGAGAACTGTTGGCATTAAGCAATAGAAACAAAATATAGTACATTTCCGTGAAGTGGTAGACTTTCATGTTCTTCTATCACATTACTCGAGAAAAGTATGTCGTTTATCTGAGGGAAGGCATTACACTTAGTGCACATTTCCCACCGTACAGATATAAAACTTTAGAAGAAGAGAAAAGACAATAGAAAGTTATTTTCAAATATTTAAAAAATTTTAAAAAATGTTTTCTATGAAAAGACAGGAGACATTAAGTAGCAACGAATTATTTATTGGAAAGAGACCAAAAGACACAGATTACGTCAATCGTTTTAATTACCAGATTCTCAAGGAGAAGTTATTGTGATATTCTTGATGGACGCCTTTTTTTTAAGGGTAAGAAGTATGAAAATTGGTTTAGAGCAGTTTATGTATGACATGAGGTTAGTTTGAAAAGCCTGAGGTAAGAGATGCGTGGAAGAAGTGAGTTTAAAACAGACAAGTTGCCTTTTGCGTCAGAGAATATCAAGTAAGTCTGACGCCAACTTCTCCACCAACTCCACCGCTAATGAAAACTGAATACACGCTGTCCCAACACAGATTTCTCCCTTTACCGTCCCCAGTCTCACCCCCTTCCAAACGAACCATGGGAAACGCTAACTTTAATGGATATTCCTCGAGAACTTTCCTATTCAGAGACGCCTTATAACTCAACCTTTCAATACCAAAAAGCGTTACGTTGATCCCTTTTACCGAAATTTACGTCTCAAACGAGTCGATATTTTCGTGTCAAACTTTTCCATCATTAGAAGATCGAAATTGTTACCCATTCTGTTCATTCAAATAAATAAAAATAATGAACCAACTGTCAAAATGGTATAGTAATTGTGTAAAGTTCAGTACTTCCGAATGGCTTTCGGAATTTAGACTTTTTTTCGGCAAACAAACAAAAAGCTATAATAAGGAGGGAATTTTGCTCCGATTTTTTTTGTCGAAATGCAGATTTTTTATGTTCAACAGCTTTGGGTGAAATGCGTTATGTTGAACGGTGTTCTCCCCAAAAATCCAGAAGATGCCTTTCTATGTGAATGAGAACTGACATTTTCAGATTAAAAAAAAAGGGTTATCCTTTTTTAGGAACACCTCAATATCTCGAGAACTATTAGGTGTCAAAATGAAAAATCAGCCACAGGGTAAATTTGATATTGTAGATTTTAGCCGAGTTTCATTTTGTACACCTAGTAGTTCATTTTTTCAAAATTTGAACATTTTAGGCGTTAAAGTCCATCAAAAGTTGACCTCTCCGTGTAAGAAGGTTATTGAAGTATAACCATTAGAAGGTTAATTTTTAAGGCTTGTAAATCGTAAACCGTTACAGGTATTGAAAAAATGCACTAAAAAAATCTGTTGAAATTTAATTCTCTTTAATTTTTATTCTATTCATTTTTTCTCTAGGACGCATTGTTTTCAAGATAAATTTATTTAAAAAAAATTATTTTCCGAAATGGTGCATCCTAGAAAAAATAATTAAGTGCAAATTTATAGGGAATTAAATTTCCTACAAGTTTTATTTAGGGGTACAAAATGAAACTCAGCACAGGGTAAATTTGAATTTGGTAGATTTTAGCCGAGTTTCATTTGTACACCTAATAATAATCTTACGAGCTCATTTTCTGGTAAAATTCTGGCATTTAAAGACGCATCTTTGAGAATTTTCTTACATTTTTCCTAAGTTTTTCAAATGTGAAAAATAATTTTTATAACTTTTGAT